>CATIWR010053575.1:0-69908 GCA_949677035.1 Omphalea diandra | reverse complement strand
AGGGAATTTGAAATGAGCATGATGGGAGAGCTTAAATTCTTTCTTGGTCTACAAATCAAGCAACTCAAAGAAGGGATCTTCATCAACCAAGCCAAGTACACAAAGGAAATGTTAAAGAAATTTGGCATGGAAGGATGCAAGATAGAAAAAACTCTAATGAGTAGTACTATCAAGCTAGACAAGGATGAATCAGGTACAGTAGTAGATGAAAAGAGATATCGAGGTATGATCTAATCTCTACTCTATCTTACTACTTCTAGGTCGGATATAATGTTTAGTGCTTGTATGTATGTTAGGTTTCAATCTTCACCTAGGGAATCTCATTTGAATGTTGTAAAGAGAATTTTCAAATATTTGCACGACACTATTCACTTAGGACTTTGATATCCTAGGAACTCTTCCTTTAGCCTAATAGGGTAGTCGGACGCGGATTACGCAGGTAGTCTTTTAGATAGAAAAAACACTTCCAGGACTTGCTAATTTATAGGAGAATGTCTAGTCTCTTGGTTTAGTAAAAAGCAAGTATCGATTGCCTTGTCCACCGCGGAAGCCGAGTATGCGGTAGCAGGTTGTTGTTGCACCCAAGTTCTTTAGATGAAACAACAATTAAAGGACTTTGGTAAAGTAATTGATTACATTCCTATCAAATGTGACAATACTAGTGCTATTAATCTTTCAAAGAATCCCATCCAACATTCTAGAAGTAAGCATATAGATATTAGGCATCATTTTCTTAGAGATCATGTTCAAAAAGGTGATGTTGTGTTAGAATTCATTAACACTAATCATCAACTTGCAGATATTTTCACTAAACCTCTAAATGAAGAAAGGATGCACTTCATTAAGAGAGAGTTGGGAATACTTGATGGAAGCTCCCTTAAGTGAAAATTCTTGTTTGATCTAGTGTGATATGTGTGTGTGATATGTTTGATTGATGATATGGAAAGTTTTATTATTTATTTTTTAGAGATCACATGTTTTTTCAAAATTTTCATTCTTATCCTTGATGACTCATAATTCGAGGTCGCTATTCATTCTTCACGGTCGCGAATTACAAGTCAATCTTTACCGACTATCAAATGTCAATTCGCAGTCACGAAAATCACTCACCACTGCGAATTTTATCAATTTTTTAAAATTCTAACCGTTGCAGCGCGTATTTCCGAGGAAAATTTGACCGTTACTCACAATTTTCAGAATTCGTGGTTGCGACTGAGGAAATCACGGACACGAATTATAGTAACCGACTCATATTTATGAGATTTGATTGTCAATCATTGCCAACCTTTCATTTAATCCATTTCTAGCCGTTTATTACCATTTTCACACCCCTTGAAGCCTATAAACACCCCCTTAAACAGTGATTTCATCACAACTTCAATCTACCAACATCCAAATCTCCTAATCTCTCCTATTTCTCTCAAGCATATGCTATGGCACCAAAGAAAGCCTCTAGAGCTGACAATGGCAAGGGAATTGCACAACCTTCTGCCTCTCCTTCTCTTCTTAACATGAAGGGAGTAACTCGCGAGGAAAAGGAGAGGTACAAAGCCAATCTCTCCAAAACCATCCTCCCAAATAAAATTCCCTCTTCATTTTTGCTCGAGTCTCTTGGCCTTGCCAATAAAATCTGAGCATTCCTGTCCAATCTGGGCTAGAATGACTTTATTTTTTGTGCGAAACTCGGATAAGAGGAAATTGTTTGAGAGTTCATGTGCACGGTTCAATTGAGCCAAAAAAATGGAGTCTCCTGCAGGTCAATATGGGATGACGTTTCAGGCATTCGGTGATCCTTACTTCATTACATTCCAGCAGTTGTCAAGCCTCTTCACTCTTCAAATCGGTGAGCACATTCCCTTCGTTATTACTGCTCTCGATATCATTTACTCAAAATTTTGGGCGAAGATCTCGATAGAGGCCAAGCATAACCCTCGATCTTCCTTGGCAAAACATATCAAGACATTGCCATTATGGATTCTTCACCGAATCATTACGCTCTCCATCAACGCAAGGGGCGATGGGAATGAAAAGGTATCACAGAAAGACCTTACCTTTCTTTTCTGCTTAGTCAAAAACAAGTCTATCCAGACCGGCAGGTATCTAGTGGATCAGTTGATTCACATGAGCATCAAGCCGAAGAGTCAGTTCTTGCTTCCGTCGTATGTCACCGAGATTTATCGCTTTGTTGGCACTCTCGATGAGGAGAAGGAAAAGCTTCTCACTAAAAAGTATCTGCCTTCACAGAACTTTTTGGATCTCACATACCTTGTCAATGCCAAGACGATACATCTTAACTCCTGCGCTTATCTGCTTGGCACGTATGGTGCACAACAACTGGAGAGTTCTCAAGCATCTAAGAGGAAGTGCCTCTACCTTGAAGAGGTTTCTTCTTCGGCCCCTTCTGCTCCTCCTCCACCAAAGCCAAAGGAAAAAGTATTGCTCTCCACCATCAAAAATAAACTTGATAAGATTATGCGAATGATGAAGAGACGATCACTGTTCCTCTCCCACCTCCACAATGACATGGTGGATCTTTAGGAAAAGCTCGAAATTCCTCCTTGCCACCTCTCCGACTTTACGAATTTTGACGATACACAAGATGGGGATCAAGGTGTGGAATATGGCGATGAGGCTGAAGGTGGCATCCAAGAGATTGTGGAAGACTCATCTGGCTACGATAGTGATTCTCCATCTTTTTAGTTTTTTTTTTTTTTGGTTTCTTTTAGTACTTTGTTTTTTCTTTGTTTACATATTGTAATCAAACTTGTGATCTCATATTTAAAGTTTGTTTCTTTTTTGCATCTTCTTTATGATCAATGTTTGTTCCTTATATAATTTTGCTTCTTGTTCCTACTTATGCTTAACTTTCCCTTTACTTATCTTTGGTCTTGTCTAATCTTTTTGATCTTGCCAAATGGGGAGATAAAATAAATAAGATTCAAGTGAAAAATTAGAGATAACTATTTAAGAATGAGTTAGTGAGCAAGTGCATAAGTTGAGGGGGAGCAAATTAAGCAACTATTAGGGAACAAACTAACTTTACGCTTAGAAAATTTTTCCTAAATTATTTTACACTTAGAAATATTTGCTAAGTTATAATTCAATTTTACTTTTCTGCACTTATTTTTCACTTTGGATCAATCTCGGTTGTCAAAATCAAAAAAAGGGAGATTGTTGGATTATAATGGTTAATCCTAAGTCTAGAACCTCTTTTGATCTTGACAAAGTAGATTGATCATCACTAATGTTTCAAATAAGTGTTGATTTTGCAAAAATAAATAAATCTCTTAAGAAGAAATGAAAGGAGTTGATAAACTCCAAAGTGACGTGTAAATCGCGATCACAATCTAGGATTCGTGACCGCAACTCATGTTAAGGCATGTTAAAATTTAAGAAGGCAAAATCGCGGAGCCATTCCCGGTCGTGACCTGTGGAAAAGAAGAAGCCAAAATGTGACTGACAAATTCGCGGTGAAAGTCACGCCCTAGTTGCGATCACGAATTTCAAAGTAACTCAAGAAGGAAGCAAGTCCACAACCACAGCTTGACAAGTGTCTCAGAAGACTGTTGGAAGTCAAAATTCACGGAGGCATCTTATTGGTAGTGACCGCGAATCCTGAAGAAGAAAGATGACCACTTTGACAGACGAATTTGCATCCTCTGTCGAGGCCTGTGCAAGAAAACTCGCGACCGCGACTTCTGAAAGTAGGTAAAAGACAACGACTATATTTTTCTGGTAAACTAATAAGAAGCTGCCACATGGACTAGCCATTAGACACAAACGGGATTTCCCTTGAAGAATTTGGATTTCGCAACCGCGAAATGTAGTAGTGACCGCGATTTCATCCTGACAAGCATTTAATGCAAAATTTATCAAGTATGTCTCAAAGATTTGATGAGCTATGATCTGCAACATCTCTTGGTGAAGTTTGGCTATAAATACACCACCAAACAACCATGAATAAGGTTGCTAAGGAATTTATTACAAGTGATTAAAGCTCTCAATCTTTGCTACTCATTTCCTTCATTTTCTTTATGAAATTGTAATTGTTAGGTGTAAGCATTAAACACCAAGTTGTAAGGTTATTGTGTTAGCTTGTAAAAACACCTCAAGAAAGGTTTAAGTGTGTGCCTAGTGAAACACTTGAGTAAGGTTGTGTGTTAGCCTAAAAACACATTATTGTAAGGTTGTGTGTTAGCCATCAAAACACAAGTTGTACAAGTTGGGTGTGAGCTTGAAAATACCATTGAGATAGTGAAATATCCAATTGATTAATTGGGGAGTGGACGTAGGGTTAATTATACCCAAACCACTATATATCGGTTATCTCCCTTTTACTCTTTCTTCTTCCCCTTTTTCTTGTTGTTGAAATTTTTATACACCAATTCAACCCCCTTTCTTAGTGCCTAGGGACAACGTGCATCTATGCTAACCAGCTTATCTCAGATAATAAGTGTTTCATTGACATTGAGAAGAAATAGGATGACATGTGATGGAAACCATTTCACATATGGAGAAGATGTACCCTCATTCTCTCTACGTGCATATGAGTTTGTAGCAATAAATTCACCATGAATTTGAATTGCCATTAGATACATATCTTTAGGGTTATGATGAGATTTGCAAGAGTGCTCATTATTTATGTCAGAGTAGAGGAACCACCCATGGTGTATAAAACCTTAAACTATCTCATAGTTAGTGTTAAACCTTAAGGTTCCAAGTTTTGTTTCGATGATCACAAACATATCAAAGAGCTAACCTATGTCCAAGTTATTTGTGTTAGAACTTGTAAAACAAAATCTCTTTGAACTATGATGATTGAAGATAGAATCATGATTGAAAACTCTAAGAATTAGAAAGTGAAGATCAAAGCAAACTCAACGGGTGTTGTCTACTTCCAACAAGGGTTGTGGACCTTGCAACGTGCATTGAAATACCACAACAGGCGTTAACAAAACACTCTAGCTTGAGTAAAGCTCTTTGGACTTCTCAATGAGTGTTGTCCATACTTTTAATAGGCGTTGGACCACTGTCAGACATTACTATGCGTATTGGACCTCACAATGGGCTTTATGATTTCGCAATAGGTGTTGCTCTCGACTCACAACAGATATTGTATTTTCACAATAGGCATTGGACAAAGTGCCTTAGATTGAGTAAAACACTATAGAACTCGCAATAGGTATTGGCTCTTCATAATAAACATTGAAAAAAGCTATCTAGATTATGTCAAAACCTTTAAACCCCAACTAGCCAAACTCAATATCTCAACAGGCGTTAAACATATCCAATGGGCATTGGAAGTTCACCAACATGCATTGGAAAAGTGTTGTAGGTTGAGCTATAAGCTCTGGACCCCTCAACAAGGGATAGTCATATCTCAACTGGCATTGAAGGTGTTGCTAGTGGGCATTGCAAACCCTCTAATAGTCATTGAAACATTTATGGAGACCTTGTAAAATAGGGCATTGAGTTCATACTTTTTGAAAATCAACAATAGGTATTGATCTTCCTCCAACAGGCATTGAGGTTTAAAAATAACAACCATTGTTTGTGTCTAATGATCATTGAAGAAAAAGTGAAATAAACAAATATAAAAGTCAAAGAAAAAGCCTTGAACCAACTACTCTCTAATAGCTAGTCCCAATGGGCATCTCGATAGAGTCAACGATCGTTGAAAGTGTATTTTATTTGATAACCACTCCTTTACTTGAAATCAATGATGGTTGACACCTTAGCAATAGGTGTTGATAACCTACAATGTAATGTGAAGTGACAACTTTCTTTCTAACGACTAGTTCTTTATTCAAGACTCTAAAAGAACTTACTCTCAATAGAAACAAGTAAATAACAATTCCATTAAGTGAATATTTTATTTTGAAAGTTATTCTCAATCAAACAGGTAAACAAAAAGTGATTTAGCAATCAAGAGAAGTTCATTATTCAAAGTATGCAAGAGTTATCTTCAAAATAGAGTTTGAAAAATAAGCTTTTCAGAAATTCTCTTTACATTCTCAACCTTATCAAGCAAACCTTATGAGAGTACTTAAAGTGTCTTTATTGCTTGAGTAAGAAAGTTTTTTCTCCTTTTTAAATTGATGTATTTAGTTTGAGAAAATCTTAGGTTGGAAAACCTTGAAACTATATCATGTGAAAGGTTTAAAGTAGTATTTAGAAACTATTTTGGGTCAAGGTTAAGTAGTATTTATGAACTAATTATAAGAGGTTGATAGAGCTTGAGAATCTATCACTTGTAAAGGCCTAGTAGTACTACAAAACTTACCTTTATAAAGGTTGTTGATCTCACCTTAAGCTATCAAGATAGTGAAGGCTCTAGTGGAAATACTAGAGAAGAGGACGTAGGCCAATTATGTCGAACATCTATAAATCTTGTGTCTTATTTCTTCATTTTTTTCACTTTTAGTTTTAACTTATATTACTTGTCATTGCCCTATTCAACCGACTTTCTAAAGCACCAAAGGACAATAAGTAGATCATTCCTAGCAAGTATAATAATATCAAAGAAGGACAATGTTCCTCTTTCATGCACCAATGCCCAGAACGAGCTATAAGACCACACCTTCCTCACTATTGAGCATAAAAAAAGCATGAACAATAGTCTCAAGTAGCCCAGCTCATCGAAGCATGAGTTATTTGAAGGGATATGATGCATAATCAAATTGACACTCGTATGGTTAATATCCAGACATGCCCTCCATATAAATATCCTTAGTTTTTGGGGAATAAACATGCACCACAAACCTTTCCACCACTGTTCTAAGACTTAGGATATGGATTCAGGCTTCGACACTGCTAGGATCCATCCTAACAAGTACCCACTCTTCACATCATACCTCCTATGTTTGTTGAAATGCCAAAACTACTAATCAGGCCCTATAAAAGCAAGGTTGCGAGATGCTAAGAATAATCTCAGCCTTAAAACTATAGAAATGATGTGTCATTAAGTTAGTGTTCCATTGCCCATCATTAGATAGCAGAGATGCTACTTTAGCCTCTATAAAAAGAGATAGTGGTGAAAATGACTTTGAAACCAAATGGGGTAGGCAACCATTTATCATCATATATCTTGGCACTACTACCATCTCCAATACGCCAACACAAACCCTTGTTAAGCAACTCGTTTCCCCATAACAAACTTTGCCATTTAAACAAAGGATTGGAACCATGATTGGCACACATGAAGGAAGTATTAGGAAAGTATTAACCTATCAATACTATTGCAACAAGGGATGTAGGTCTAGTAAGGACTCGCCAAGCCTACTTGCCCAATATCGTCTGATTAAAAAGCCTCAAATTTTTAAAGCCCATCCTTTTAGCATGTTTTGGTTGAAAAAAAAAAAAAACTCCTAGGACTTCCGGTTCATGTCGGGATGGTCCGCACAATCTTCCCACCATAAATTAGCTCATAATGTCTCAATATCATCTATAATAGCCTCAAAGATTCTAAAATATTTTATAGCATAGGTGGAAATTGCTTGGATTACCACCTTTATCAGACTCTCCTAACCACCTATTGACAATAATTTCAAGCTTTAACCTTTCAGTCGCTTCACCACCCTATCTCTCAAATACCCAAATTGCACTCATTTATTATGCATAGAAAATGTTGGTAGACCAAGATATATGTTGTGCCCTATTACCACCGAAACATCGAGCATGGACCTGATGGCATCGATAGTACTAACAGGAGTATTAGGGCTAAACAATAATGCTGACTTCTTAAAATTAATGGCTTGTCCAGAGGCTGCTTCATGCAGTGTTAGAATGCTTTTGAGGGCAGCGCATTCTGTAGTGGTCGCTTTATAAAACATTAGATTGTCGTCAATAAAAATAAATGTGAAATCATTTGGCTCTATCATGATACCAGAATCCCATACAAAAGGTCTTAACTAACAGCTGAATGGAGTAATGCTGACAGACCCTGAGCATAAATAAGAAATAAATAAGGTGACAATGGGTCACCCTGTCGAAGACCCCCTAGATGGAACGATGTTGCCACAAACTTGTGCATTGAAAACAAATGAGTTTGACACCAATTGGACACCTTGTATCACCAACTCAGTCCACTAAGGATGAAACCCAAGTCGACAAATCGATAGCACTAATAGGCGTATTAGGCTGAATGATAATGTCGACTTCTCAAAATTAATGGCTTGTCCAGAGGCTGCTTCATTCAGTGTTAGAATGCTTTTGAGGGCAACACATTCTGTTGTGGTCGCTCTGCAAAACATTATACTATCGTTAACAAAAAACTAAATGTGGAATCATTGGGCTCTGTTGTGATACCTGAATCCCATGTAAAAGGTCCTGACTAACAGCTGAATGGAGAAACACTGACAAACCCTATGCACATATAAGAAATAAATAAGGTGACAACAGGTCACCTTGTCGAAGACCCCTAGATGGAACAATGTTGCCACTAACTTGTCCATTGAAAACAAATGAGTACGACACCAATTGGACACATCGCATCACCAGCTCAGTCCACTGAGGATGAAACCCAAGTCAACAGAGCATTCTTTCAAGGAAAACCCATTCCACCCTATTGTACACCTTGTTCATATCTAGCTTAAAAGACAAGAAAACCATATGCCCTCTTCTATGATGTTGAATCTAATGAATACTCTTAAATCCTAAAAGCACATTGTCTGTAATCAGACGCCCAGGAATAAAGGCGCATTGCTCCTTATCAATTAGCTGGTCAAAAATTCGCCTAAATCGATTAGTAATGGCCTTGGATATAATTTTGTAGCACACATTACATAAGCAAATCGACCTATAATCTTTTACAAATTGAGGCTCCTTAATGTTTGGAACCAAGGTAATCAACGTCGAATTAATCTCACCAATCACTCCATCACCATTCAGCACCACCAATCATTTTTTGGGTTACATCAGGGCCCACTTATGCCAATATTTCTGAAAGAAAAGTGCAGGGAAACCATCACTATTAAGAGCCTTTGTAGGGTACGTATCAAACAAAGCTCCCTTCACCTCTTCAATTGAGAATGGGGCAAGCAAGATCCTGTTCATATCATATGTAATCGTAAGTACCGCCTCAGAGATAACCTGATCCAAAGCATCAGATGACGGGTTAGATGTATAAAAATTTTTGAAAAATAATCAGATATAACCTGATCCATATCCAGCTGATCCTCCACCAATACCCCCGTAGAGGTGTGAACGCCCTTAATATAATTATTTTGTTTCCGCTTAGAAGCAAATTGATGGAATGACTTAGAGTTCCTATCACCTGCAACCAACCATTATTGTCTAGATCGTTGTTTTCAAAAAGATTCCTCCCAGGATAGTAGTTTGTCAAGCCTAGCTTCCAAACCTTTGATCTATTGAAAGTCAGATGTAGTACTCTCATCCTCTTGCAAATTCTCGATCTGTCTTCGTAAGGATGATATTTCCTCAGGGATTCGCTTAAAAGCCTCCTTGCTCCAATTAGATAGACATAAAGTGCAATGCAAAATTTTATGGCCTAAAGAAAGCTGACGACTAGTCCCTTCAGCCTAAGCATCCCGAATGAGGTTCTCACAATCCTCCTCCCAACACCATAATGCCTCAAAATGGAAATGAGAAGTACCTTTCCTGCCCTGGCCCACCCCTACAATCCGGTTGGCATACCTCAAGTGCGATGATCCGATCCAAAGAAATTAGAACTTTCCCTAAGTGACAAACGGAAAAGCATGCTCCATTTAATAATACCGACAAATCGATCCAAACCACACTTAATAAGATCCTCAGAACTATGTTTATTAACCGATATATGGTGGGGTCCCGTATGATATATGTCCCAAAGTCCACAAAAGTCCAGAGCATCGCCATAACCTGTCATTTGACCAGACCATCACCAAAACCTGTCATCTGATTAAGTGATCGGGGTCCACCCCCTACTTTCTCTATGTCCAACACTACTTCATTAAAATCATCCCCAATAAGCCAAGGTAAAGAAGCCAACTTGTGGATGCCTTTCTGTTTACGAAGCAACTCCTAAGAGAATACTTGATGGTGAGCCATACTATGCCTGTAGAAACCCGTAAAACGCCAGACAACACTGTCCATTCTCACAACAGAATCAATATGCCCAGTAGAGAATGACTTAACATTGAGATCAATCCCATCTCTCCAAAAATGTAATAGCCCACCATTAGCCCTAACACTGTCCATTGCAAACATACCATGAAAATTTAACAAAAATTTAAAATTAGAACACTGAGAATAAGCGAGTTTTATTTCACAAAGAAACAAAATATCAGGATCTTTAATGCAGACTATCTGCAACCACTCCTTGAATGCCCTCGAGCGTTCTAACATACGTAACTCATAGCTCATGGTAGGGCTGACCAACAGCCTCTGCCGAATCCAAGACAAGTGGTACAGTCCTATCTACTGCTAATCGATGCTTTTTTGTTACCATCAGAGTATCCAGATAAAGCATGTCATCCTCAGCCAGACCCCATTTTCTAGCTCTTCGTTACCCACTATTAGAATAGCTCAGTCCTGGCTAACATACGCCTTTTACTGGGCAGATCCTGTTTGAAAGTTATTGACTTACCTTTATAAGTAATAGTAGGCCTCATATTGTCACCACCTACACTATTACGTGCTATATCTACTAGTGCGGTTCCATAGACAACATCCTCTTAGCTGTGTTGTATAGGAATATCAACCACATTTGTAATATCCCCTAAAATGGAATCCATCTCTCTGTGTTCATGATGCACCCAGTTCACCCTTTCCCATGGCAGTATACAGTGATCAGGTTGACCATGCAAAAGGATAGTTATAGCTTGGTCTTGCTCAATTGTAGCCCTTGCTTCGTCTAATCTAATATCAACCTTAGCACTGTTATCTCCATTTGAAGTCTAGTGATACTGCCTCTCGATTCTCGATGCCGAACCTTGGTGGAAGAATGTTTGCTCGAAGATGTTTCAAGAGATCGTGTATGGGTCTCTAATTTATGAGTGTTAACCATGAGAATCCCGGGCCTCTGAGCCAACTTCTATACATAAACTCGTGCTTATCCTTTGAGGTACCAGCACCAACGTTACATTCCCGATAAGAATGCCCAATTATCCTACAGTTGAAACAAAAATTTGGGAGTCTCTCATAGGTGATCACAATAGGTCGTAGCAGGCCCTCCCCCCTCAAATCGATCATCACACTTCGTTTCAGAGGTTGCTTAATATTTACCCGAATCATAACTTGTATGAAGCTCCCAAAACACATAACCTGATCACCCTTGTCAACTTCTAAGACCTCATCAACAAGCTGACCAATCAGTTCTACAATTGCTGGAGTCATAAAGCCCAAGGCGATATTGTGCAGTTGGATCCAAAAAGGGGCAGAGTCAAATTGCAAATCTGAGACTTGTTGGTGTGCAGATAGTTTTGAAAAAACCAGTAAGGACTTATCGAAACTCCAAGGTCCCCCCATTAAAACCCTTTTTCGTTCAAGCTGGGAATGAAACGTTAGTAAGAAACAGTTATGTCCCATATGTTCTCCCTCCAAGCCAGGCATAATACGAAGGAATTTAGGAAGGGCATCTTTAAACGCATCACAATTCATAATTTTGGAAGAATGAATGTGGCAAGCCAGAAAATTCTTGATGCGTTATGCCTCAAAACAACCCACAGCATCTATCCGAACCTCCTCATTCACACCATCCTCCTCTAGAGTTAACCTTTGGCAAATTCAGGCCAAAGCTTCCAGGTCCATTCTCAAACATAAACAAAATTAGCTCACCAGAACAGCCTCCTCCAAACACCTATTAGAAAATATTAAGGGATCACCTCGCAATCAACTGCGAGAAAAACTCCCACGCGGATGTGGGGATTAGGAAACCCTAGAAACACAGCAAAACCCAAACGAGGAGACAATCTTTTCTCTCAATATAAGAGGATATGAAGAGATGCGTTGCCAATATAATTTATTATAGATTGTAAGCTTTAATTTTTATATATATTGGCAATCTTGTATCTGATATTTTATAAATGAGAATTATTTTCTTCCATCTAAAAAAATATTTTTATTTATTATTATAATCACATATTTTAAAGATTGAAACAATATCTTATTTCAGTTATTTTAAATAATCACAAATTTTAAAGATTGAAATAATAATTAGTTCTATAAAAAAAATTATTTATCTAATTAAAATTTAAAATTTAAAGTTATTATTGGCTATTTAAAAAAATATACATACTTTTATGTCCAGAAAAGATTTTGCATAGCCACTTTATTTATAGTATAGATTGTTTAATTTAATTTATAAAGATATAAATATTTTTATTTATTATTTTAATTATTTCAAATAATCACAAATTTTAGAAATTGAAATAATATCTATTATTTCAGTTATTCAAATGATCACAAATTTCAATGATTAAAATAATAATTAATTCTATAAAAAAAATATTATCTATCTAATTAAAATTTATAACTTAAAGTGATTATTGCCAATTTTAAAAAAAAAATCTATACATTTTTATATATAGAAAATTTTTTCCTAATTAACCATTTTTATATACAGTATAAATAGTATATAGATTTCAAATATCACAAATTTCAAAATTGAAATAATAATTAGTTATATAAAAAAATATTATCTATCCAATTAAAATTTATAACATAAGGTTATTTTTGTTAAATTAAAAAGTGTTGATTTTTTCATGTCAAAAAAGTTTTCTCTAATTAGTCACTTTTATTTATAGTATAGATAGTTAAATAGTTAATTATCTTAATTAACGGTAAAAATTAAATATATTATACCAGTATACCAGATATACACTACAATTTCTATTCACAACCTTTCAATAAATGAGCCAATGGGTAAGGGATTTTTGAGTTTCAATTCCTCTACCCTACCAACTAAAAAAACAAACTTAATTACTGATATAATAAATTTCTCTTTTATACTCAGTAAATAATATATTAATATATAAAATAATTATCTATAATTGGCTAATGAATTTATCATTACAATAATGCAATAATAATTTTCACTCATGTGATAAAATTTATGAAAGGAAGAATGTTCTCTCTGTTTCGTAATCTAGTTTATTTTGCTTTTCAATTACTTTGTTTTACATTTATAGTAAAAATATATTTAGATCAGTTTTTTTTTTTTTTTTTTGAAGAAAATATCTTTAGATCAGTTAATGCATTAATTAAAATTAAATCGCTCTACAAATAAAATTTTTTTTTTTTTTTGAGGAATAAGAATGAATTTATTAAGCAGCCGAAGCAAAAGCCGAATTAAGTAAAGAAATAGGGAAAGAATGCAAAAAGAAAACATCTGAAACGCTAGTAAAAGCCAACGAAGCAAGGGAATGAGCAGCCTTGTTGCAGGAGCGTGGAACCCACCAGACTAAGGAAAAGTTGAACTGACGAATTAGTGCTTTAACATCTGGGATGAGCAGGTTCGAATAAGAGAAAGCATCCGAGTTGCGTTCAGTAAGTCTAACAGCCGATAGACAATCAGATTCGACTTCCAGATCGGCAATATGTAATTGTAGACATAAATGCAGGCCAAACAGAATAGCTTTAAGCTCAGCTATCTCAGCGTCAACACAACCAGGGACGGACGAATAAGCTGCACCTAGAATTCTACCTTGAGAGTCACGAAGAACTGCTCCCAGAGCAGCACCAATTCCATCCCTAAAGGCTGACGCTGGGGAAAATCCAATGAGAGGACTAGGATGGCACTGGAGAGTTGCTGGTGTTGGGCATAGCAGCGGCTTTGAAGTCTTTGAGCATGTTTCGTGCTGCTTGGATAATTTTTGCTAGGGAGAGTTCCTTCTCATGAATGCAAAGTTGATTCTTGCCATAACACAAGGACCATAAAACCATCACAAATTCCTCCCTCTTGATATCATCTAGATCCCTTAACCTCTCAAACACCCATTCATTCAAATCAAGCTCAGAATCCCAGGGTAGGACAGGCAGGGAGACAGAAAACCACACTAGTTGAGACCAGGGACAGTCTTTGAACTCATGTTCAAGGGTTTCCACATCATTATTGCATCTAGAACATAAAATGGATTTGGAAATACCTCTATGCATGAATTTTGATTTAACTGGGATAGCATGTCTGCAAAGTTGCCATAAGAACATCTAATTTTAGGAGGGATCCGAAGACGCCAAATAGAGTTCCATCGAAAAGTTCAAGCATGATTTCCCCTTGATTGTACCTGTGAACCCACTCTCAGGTTTTTAGCCACATGATACCCGCTTGCAACAGAATAATGTACATCCTTACTGAGGTGCCAAAGGATTTTGTCCCATGGTTTCGAAAGAGAGAGGGATTTTCAGAATTTCAACAGCTTTAGCAGGGGAGAAGATCTGCCTAATAAGCTCATTATTCCAAGTCTGCTCGTCATCTGACATTAAGAATGGTACAGTGGCGTTGCCATCCAGGACAGTAACCGACGAAGTGACTCTGAAATCAGGCTGATTTTGTAGCCATGTGTCGCCCCAAATCCGTATACCCATTCCATTCCCCACTAACCACCTCAAACCTTTCGCGAATATGGGTCTGCTAGCATGATACTTTGCCAATAGAAGATGGCTTGAGGTCTAATCCGAGCTTGGAGTACAGAGGCATAAGGGAAATATCTGGCTTTTATAGATCTAGCCAACAGAGAAGATTCATTAAAAATCAATCGCCAGAATTGTTTTCCTAGGAGAGCAAGATTGAAAGACTGGATATCCCGAAAGCCCAATCCCCCTTCTCTCTTGCTGAGGGTCATGGACTCCCAGGAAATCCAATGGATCTTTCGCTTCTCCTTAATGCTTCCCCATTAAGATCGGGCAGTCATGGAATTAATATTATCGTACACTCCCACAGGAATTCAAAAGTAGCTCATCATATAGGTAGGGATAGCCTGGATAACAGATTTAATCATAACCTCTTTGCTAGCTCGTGATAGACTTCTCTCCTTCCAACCCCGTAGCTTCGCAGCAATCTTAGATTCCAGTAACTGAAAAATAGATTTCTTTAATATACCAATAATGGTTGGTAGACACAAGAACTTGGCATGAAAGCCCACTGTTTTCACCCCGATTGTAGAAACAATATCCTCCTTGAGGGTGTCTGAAACATTTCTTTTTAAAGTAATCTCTGATTTCTCCAAGTTAATCTATTGGCCTGAATGTAGCTCATAGAGATTTAAAATGTCAAAGATTTTTGAAACATCCAACGGAGAAGCCCTTCCAAAGAGAATATTGTCATCTGCAAAAAAGAAGGGAGAGATAAGGGGGGGCTCGACTGCAGATCTTAGCTCCATGGATCTCCCTGGCTAAAGAAGCATTATGAAGAGCATAAGAAAGAAATTTTGTATATAAAAGAAACATGTAAGGTGAAAGGGAATCACCTTGTCTTAGGCCTCTCATAGGCTTAAAAGATGAGTGAGGTTGTCCATTAATAAGAATAGAATAGGAAATAGTACACACACAACACATAATCAGAGAGACCCAGTTATGAGCAAAACCAAATTTTAACATCATTTATTACAGAAAATCTCATTCTAACCCTATCATATGTCTTGCTCATGTCAAGTTTTAAGGCAAAAAGACCCTTATTTCCTTTCTTTTTATTTTTCGTAAAATGGAAAATCTCAAAAGCTAATAAAGCATTATATGTAATGAGGCGACAAGGAGTAAAAGCAGATTGGCACTTACGAATAATGACAGGAAGATAGACTTAAGTCTATTAGCAATCACTTTTGTAATGAGTTTCAAAACCATATTACAGAGGCTAATAGGCCGAAAGTCCTTGGGGAGGGAAGGGTTTTTCACTTTAGGAATAAGCATAATAAAAGTGAAATTAAGTCCGGAGGGGTCGAGATTATTATTCAGCAAATCAAGTGCAGTAGAAATAATAATATCACCAATAATATGCCAAAATGATTTGAAGAGAAAAGCAAGCATACCGTCCAACCCATTGGCTTTGGCAGGATGAGTTTGGTTGAGAGCCACTACCACCTCTTCCTGGATAAATGTCGCTAAGAAAAAATCATTTATTTCGGCAGTTATTTTCTCTGGAATACAGCCAAGAGCCTTCTCCCTCACATAGGGATTAGAACTAAAGAAAATCCATTGAAAATATTTCTGAAAAACCTCAATTATATCCTCCTCATTAGTTCTTCAAACCCCCCTCCTCATCCGATATTCCATGAATAAAATTTTGTTTCTTTCGTCTACTAGTTTTGTTCTGGAAAAAACTAGCATTCTTATCCCCTCCCTGAAGCCAACAAATTCGGGATCATTGTTTCCACATAATCTCCTCTCTACAAACAAGCTCAAATAGTCCCACATGGATTCACTTTGGTTCCAAATAATTGGATTCCGAAGTTGGTAAGAGTTGGAGGTTAGTCCATTCATTTTGCAATAAGCTCAGTTCCTCGCTAACATTACCAAAATGAGATGAATTCCAAGGTTGGAGAGCAACACAACACCGATGTAATCTTGATCTAATATCTAACCCAAACGCATTACTATCCTCTCAAGCCCTCAATACCACCTCCTTGCAATTTGCATCGTGAAGCCATATCTGTTCAAACTGGAAAAATTTTTTCCTGCGTCTTCGATTAAGATACTTTCTGGACAGAAATAACTGGATAGGAGAGTGATCAGATCCGAAATGACCATGATTGATAACGCTGTAGTTTGGAAACAAACCTACCCAGTCAACATCCGCCACGAAATGGTCCAGTCGCATTTCAATGTTTCCTATCCCAGTTTATCCATTACTCAAGGTTAACTGTACACCTGTGAACCCCAAGTCAACCAATCTACAATAGTCTAGGGCATCATGAAAAGGTTGCAGGCTTGTAGGGGATTTCATTCTACCTCATCTCTTCTCAATAAGAACTCGTTAAAGTCTCTCATTAAAAGCGAAGGAAGGGAGGATTTGCTTTTGAAGGACTTCAATATAT
Source organism: Omphalea diandra (assembly GCA_949677035.1). Taxonomy (NCBI): domain Eukaryota; kingdom Viridiplantae; phylum Streptophyta; class Magnoliopsida; order Malpighiales; family Euphorbiaceae; genus Omphalea; species Omphalea diandra. Next base: position 52,941 of record CATIWR010053575.1, on the reverse strand, counting down.
CCCAGCTTAAGTCTTTGCAATCTTCAAAAGGCCATCCACAAATACTAGTGAAGCGCCGAGAACTACCAGAACAGTTGTGCCGGATGTGTACATCAATTTGATGCAAAGATTGAGAAAAAAGGGAAACATCAGTTGAATCATGCCACGTTAAACTGAGACCGCCCTTTCTGCCTCTACCAGAACCTTCACAGTCCACCTCAATACCATTATTGAACGCCATCCTAGAGCACAGTTTCCTCATATTAGTAGCAAATAACTTAGTTTCTATAAGAAAAACAACATCGAAAACTTGAGAGATTAAAAATCTCTTCAACCATCCGACTATCGTGGGAATCCCGAGCCCACGACAATTACAGCTTAAGAGACTCATTATGACCGGTGGGTTTGCAAAGCAACTACCCCTGATGATTCGTTTGGAGAGCTTCCGTCACTATTTACGTCAACTCTGATTTTCTTTCGAACTTGGTTAGGTGGTAACTATCCTTCAGAGCTTACTTCGACATCTAAGCTTCTTTTATCTCCATAAGGTGGGCCTATAAGAAGAGGGCTTGATTCTAAGCAATAGTTCTAGCAAGTTTTTTCCAAGATCGAGACTTTTCTTTTTTGCTTTTGGATGGGGTGTTGTCCACTAAGCGTGTGGTAGGTGGTGGTGGTGTAGAGGTTCTGGTTGGGTTAACGGGTTGGTTTTGTCATATAGGGGGAGGGAAGAGAGCCTGAATGTGTGGATTAGAATCCTTGGTACGCTGCTGGATAGGAGAGGAGATGGTGGTAATAGGCGGATTTCGTGGCATCTAAGAAATGGGATTTATATGTGGTTGGTTGAGGGGAGGAGAGGCATCATTTGCAGCTATGGGATTGGTAATGGGTGGTGTTACAGTATAAGACGAAGGAGCTGGACTGTGTTTGAGGTTGTTTACGGAGTTTGTAAGGGTGTTCAAGGCTTGGGCAACGGGCATGTCTATTCCAGCATTGCCCATATGGGGTTGGAAGGACGGTTTGGAGGGTGGTTTTTTTGGAAGGATTCATTGGTTTATGCTAACATGATCAACCTTCATCTGATGCATATTATAAATTGTAGAATCCAGAAGAGTTTCCTTCGAGTTATCAAATAAGATGTTAGAGGAAAGATGGTTTTGGGAAGCGAATGAAAATTGGTCTTAAGGAGGGAATGGTTTTGGATAGGGGAGGGTGCGATCCTTCGGTATGGGATCACTTATTTTTTTGGAAAAGTGGTTTTTTGGTTTGGCTAGCAGGTCAAAATATTCTTTCTGTGATGGCTTTTAGGAGGGAGGCTTTTATGGAATCATCATATGCACATGAGACTTTCGCTATATTCAGGTCATCAAGATCATTACAATTATTGTGGATATGCCCAAAATGTCTACAGAAAGATCAAAGTGTGGGGAGTTTCTCATATTTCAGAGGGATCCAGATAACTTGCGAGGCAGGTGTCATTATCTTGAGCCCTTTACTTATTGGGAGATGAAGATCAAAAGCTGGCTTGAAATGAAGAAATCGACCACGGTTGTATTTCACATTCGGCACCTCAATAAAAGACCCTAATTTGTTGGCAATGGAGACAACAATGCTTTTGTGCAAGAGATTGATTGGCAAGTTACATGCCCTAGACCATATATAAGCCTCGTAAAATTCTATAGCTGACGGTTGCTCATCACCCCTGACTTCTTTGATTAGAAGAAACTGGTCATCAAAGTGCCCAGGTGTATTCTTCAGCACCCAATCCTTGTCCCTTCAGCTATTAAAATGAAAAAGAAAGAGGTTATGTTCCTAATTCTCTGGCCACAATTCCATTTTTCCCGCCTCATGACTTTATCATGGTATCCATCAACGCCTCACCGTTGAATGATTTTTCCGTCCACAATTTCACTGCAATAAACGTCTAATATGTTTGTCGTCGGCAACGTTTTTCAGACCCATGCAAAACCAGCAAATCCTCCTCTTCATCGGTTGTTTGATTCCCAGCCATATCCCTGAGTAGAAAGATTGGCTTATCCGATCTTCTAGAGAAATACTGCTGAAAAAATACTCATCGCAGCAATCTTCACCAAAGCCGAGATGAAGCGTCCTGCAACCAAAAGGTAGTCGTAAGTAAAGGAAACAAAACTAAAGGAATGAACCAATGAAAAGAAAGGTAAACAAAACAAGAGTGAAGGAGGAGAGAACGAGAAAATGATGAGAAAACCCTAATCTCCTTGATCAAGAACAAATCCCTGGATTTCATAGACCCTAGGAAACCCTAACTCACATAACGTGAGAAACAAAGCCTGTCATGAGAGGGAACAAAATTAGAATGTCTCTTCAAATAATTTTAAATGTATACATATCACATCAAACTGATATGTTTAGATTTTTTTTTTTATTATATTTCAATTTCAATCATAATACTAATACTAGCCATATAAATTTTTTACCATGTATCAAACAATTAAATTATTTCATTAATTTTTTTTAAAATTATTACATCACGTTTAAAATCGAACATAATTAAAAATTAACTCAAAATAAAATAAGATAAGATAATATGAAGTTCATGTTACAAAATATTACTTCTCTAAACAGAAAAAAGCGAAAAACACACTATAGTTAATTAATATAAAAAAAATTAATATGACATAAATATCATATTAAATTATGATAAAAAAAAATTAGGATCACATTATGCATAATTCACGGATTAATGACTAGTTAATTAATTTGAAGAAAGTTTAATTAAACTTTAACAAGTGTTAATAGAATTAATGATGGTTTTTAATTCAATAACTAACAAAAATCATTAAATAAATTTAAATCATCTAGCTGAAATGAAGTGAGATGCTTAATGAGCTAAATTAGATCAATTTCATTTAAATGATTAAGTTTTTGAATAAAAATAATGAAAGAAATTTTTTAAATAAAATATAACTAGTTGATAATTCGCATTTTATATTATCATAATTGAATATTATAAAGTATATTTAAAATATTAATAAAATAAAATATATAATTAAGTAAATAATATTAATTTCTAAAGTAAGTAATATGCAAAACCATTTTTTAGTTTTATATTTTTAGTTACATATTTTATAGTTTCCTTTAATGATGTTTTATTAGATAGTTTTACATAAAATTCTACTCATCTATATGTCAAACAATTAATTAGATAAATATACAATTTTTATCTCAAATACATAGTCAATTAACAAATGACAATCATTCATTTAAAATTGAATTTGAGATAAGAATTATATCCTTTAGTTCACTTGTTATTTGGTACTGGCAATTATTATTGATTGTTGTTGTTGGTTACTGGTTATGAGTAATTAGTTGTTGGTCGATATTAGGTATTTAGTAAAATTATTATTATAGATTATTATTTTTAAATATAATTATCAATATAGATATAAAATTTAAATAAATAAATTTATCTTATATATTAAATTTTTAAAAATAAACAATATATAATCCTGCATTAATTTTTTAAAAATTTAAAATTAAATTTTATAATATATATATATATATATTAAAATTAATATAATAGTGATTTTATTAAAATTAAATAATATATTAGATTTAAATAATGATTTAATTTTTAAATAATTAATAAATAAATAATTTATTATTATTAAGTAAAAATAATACTAAAACAAATGTTATACCAGAGTTCACATAAACAATTAAGGATATATTTATCTTTTTATTTATAAAAGTATAATTTATTGATGAAAAAAATAGACTTTGAATTGAAGCTACTAATATATATATATATATATATATATATATATTATGATGGCAAATGTAACCTTAGGGAGACTAGGTGTCCCACATCCATTCTGATGCTTAAGTTAAAATATGTGCAGAAGAAAGCTTGAGTATTAGAAGAATTGAGCTCCATTAAAGAAGTAGAGAATTATGAAAACCCTAGCAAAAATGTCCCTCAATAGTGTAAAATCATGAGAATTTATACCTCTCCCTTTCTTCTGGATCCTTTCGACTCATGCCAAAACAATGTTCGTTGTGTTTGCCTTTATTATCTCAAAATATCTGGACAAACATCCATTTTGTAACCACTTAAGTCTCGAACGTTAGATATCTTTGTCTTCTAGTGAATCTCTAAATGGTCTAACCATTCAGTTATCCAATTGTTCAAGTTTTGATGATTGCTTTCCTATCTAATCTTCAAGGGTTTAGTTTGAAAGGACTATTCATAGGACACATGTTCATTCCTAGGACATTTGGTTATATGAGCGCTATTAATAGTCCCCTTAAATGACTATGATTCTGACATTGATGTCAGTGTATGTGTTCGATGTAGGATTTTTATCAGAATGATCTGGTGATTATAGATATTGTATGCGTTGACAAACGTGTTATTTGGGTTTGCTAAAAGTTGCTAGGACTGTGATATGAATAAGGTTATGGATTTCGTAATCCATATGCTTGATCACACAAGTCCCAAACTAAATTCAAGAATCCAATAGAATAGATCTTCAAATCCCAATTAGACCTCTAAAAAACTCATTTCTAACAATCTAAGTTATAAATATTTAAATTATTTATTTATTTAAACCTTAATATTAGAATCAATATGTTTGTGAAATTATTAAGTATTTACTAAATAATCTCACCAAATCCACTTAAGAATCAAGAAGAGAATTTAATCTCACAATATGTTATATGCATAGTTATTTTATTAAAACCAAAAGGGAGGGGTTTAAATACCCTTATAAAGTTCTTTGAAAATCCTAAAAATCTCTCTAATTTGGCTTTATAATGCCCTAGTCGAATTCAAAAAATCCTAAACCTATTTGGAAAAGCTAGCGTACTTATACAATAAAAATAAAAGAAATAATCCTATTGGCCATCAAGATTAGGCCAGCTAACTTCTAGTATTAAAATACCTTAATTAAAGTTCCTTACAAAACTAAACAACTAACTAAAGAACCCTAACTAAATTTGAAAGAATATTCAACCAATTAGAAAATTCTCCTTAAGTCATTAGGAAAGCAATGCCAATTAAGCAAATCTTGATAAATATCTTTGACTTTTAGGCTTTAGTATCTTTGCTACATGTCTTGGGCTTCTCATTCCATGCTTTGGTCAAATGGAATTGAGCCTTAATGCTTTTTAAAAGTTGGGCTTCATTAGATTAAGTTAAGAGCTCTTTTGGAAGAGTTTAAGCTCCCATATTCTTTTAATTGGGCTTCATGCATCCTTTGCTCTTCTTGGGCTAGTCCAATTGTAATTCCTTATTACAAGAATGCTTCAATTGCCTCCTTGAACTCTTTTAGCCTTCCTCTTGTGATTAATGATAAGAGTCATTTTAGCATACATTTTAGATTAGAAATTAGGAGTTTTTCTTATCTTATAATATTTTTATTTTTGAATAAGTAAATTTATGTCTTTTTTATATTTGTATAGGAATCTAGTAAAAAGAAGCTAAATTATAATATTCAACAGTGTTGCATAGGTTATTATATAGCCCATATGTTGGACCATGCAAAGATGTAAAGTTAACTAGTTAGATAGCAGAATTACACAAGCGGATAAGTGTATAGGTTGTTGAATGGCTCATCCATCGGGCCATGCAAAACATCATATCTAAAATTAAGAAACGCAAGCAGACTGCCTTTTTAAGATAACAACGACTTAATCTACATAGAGATTCATGGGGGAAAAAAGAGCAGATTTTTAAAAGAGAAAAGTGGATCTCATATCTACACTAAATAAAATGAAGATTGTGTGAATATTATAGGCATTCTATTAGGGTTTTTATTATTATTGTTAAGAAGACTTTTCTTTGGAAATTCTTCTAATCAATTCAATGAATTCTTTCTTCTTTATTACTTTTTCTTCTTTTAGGTTGAACTCATTCTTCAATTTTAGGGATTAGAGTGAAAGTCCAATATTTATTTCATGAATCTATGAAATGAGTTTGCTTCAACTGTGTTGGTGTTGATCTTGTATGTATGAATGGTCACATATGTGCAATGTTTGAGATTCTAGATGATGGAGTGGAGTGTAAGTCTAGGGTTTGTCTTAATACATTAAACTAGAAGATTGAAACCATGAGAGTTGGCTTGACTTTTAGATATATTTTAGGATTATTTATGACACTTAATGCATTGTTATTGAATTTTGTTACCACAAGAGTAGACATAAATGCAATAATGATGGACTCAATTTTGCTCAAGAGACATTATTAGGTAAATTAGGAAAATTCATCTTCAAGCATAACCCAATCTCAATTAAAATAATTCTTTTGATATATTTATGGAATGGTATTATGGTATACCTAAATTCCCTAGAAATCATTATCATATAGAGTTTCTTTTTATTTAATTTCAATTTTGTTTAATTATTTTTGCAATTCTAATTTTAATTTATTATGTTTTCAGTATTTAGTTGCTAGATAATAGGAAAATTTAATTCTTTGATACTTGTGAAATATTCCTCATGGGAACTCTGCTTATCATTGTATTACTTGAAGCCATTTGTGCACTTGCAAGGGTTTTACACACAACAAGTTTTGGTGCCATTATTGGGGATTGATGTTTTATAATATCAATGTCATTTAAGATTTCTATTAATCTAGTTTTAAATTATGCATTCTTAATAATTTTGTAAGTCCAATTTTAGTTTATTCTTTTGATTAGCGATGCGCCATTCGAAAAGCCTAGAATCATTTAAGTGTGATCCTGAAATCGAGTGCACTTTTCATCGTTAAAGGTGAATCCAAAAACATAAAAAAGGTTTGTTAAAGGTAACAATAGCTGAGAAGAGGCAATAAAGGACTTTACGAGAATTTGCAATGCCACAAATCTAAGAGACTCAATCGAGTATTGTGAAACCCATTGTTGCTAGCAATAATTTTGAGATCAAACTAGCAATTATCTAGATGGTGAAACAAAACACATTTGATGGTGAAACAAAACACATATCACAATTTTCTTGAGATTTATGCAACTTAAGATTAATGGGGCAACTGATGTTGCAATCTGATTATAGTTATTTCCTTTCTCCTTGAGAGATAAAGCTAAAAGGTGACTAAATACTATGACATCTAACTTATTTGCTACTTGGGAGGATCTCTTTAAGGCTTTCTTGGCAAAAAATTTTCCATTGGGTAAGGTCGCACAATTAAGGCAAGCAATTACAAGCTTTCAACAAAAGCCAGGTGAGATATTGTATGAAACATATGAGAGATTTAAAGAGTTGCAAAGAAAGTGTCCATATTATGGTTTGTTGGATTGGTTGATAGTCTAAACCTTTTATAATAGGCTTAACCATTCAGTATGCATTAGTATTGATATCGCAGCAGATGGTGTACTCATGGGAAAATCAATCGATAAAGCATATGTATTGTTGAATGAGATGGTCTCAAACAACTACCAATGGGCAAATGAAAATAGAAATAACAAGCGAGTTGCGAGTGTTTATGACTTTGATGCCTATACCATGCTTAACGCTAAGATGGATGATCTTGCAAAGAAGCTTGGAAGTGTGAGTGTGCATGCTATCAATACTCCACCACTGACTTGTGAATGGTGTGGGAACCAAATGCCAATTAGGGAGTCCTTTTGCTTAAAATTTTACTGAGCAAGTGTAATATGTTTCCAACTTCAATAGGTAGCCCAACAATCCATATTCCAACACCTACAATCCTCAATACAAGAATCATCCTAACTTCACATGTAGCAATCAAGCCACTCAAGTTAAGCCTTCTCATCTAACCAAGCTGAATCAACAAGAAGAGAAGCATCATGGGATATGAAAAAGTTCTTGATTGAAAAGTTTGAGAATATGAAGAATAAGCTAGATAAGATAGACAAGATTGAAGCAATGGTGAATCAAATAGAGAAACATAATAAAAACTTAGAGATGCAAAATGGGTAATTAGCTAATACTATAGATACAAGAATGTAAGGTACACTCACTAGCAAGACTGAAATTAATCTAAGAGAATAACGCAAGGCACGACCCTTCCATGTAAGCATAAGGATGAATGTAAGAAAACAACTCTAAAAATTCATGAAATCTCAGTCTAAGAAAATGAAGAAACAACCCCAAAATTTAGTCTGAATGAGAAAGACAATGTGAAGGAAGCTAAATAGAATGAAAGAAGTAAGCTTACATTAGTAAAACCTTATGTTCCACCAATTCCTTTTCCTTAATGGTTGCAAAAGCACAGGTTAGATAAGTAATATGCTAAGTTCTTGGAGATTTTTAAGTAAACTCATGTCAATATTCCATTTATTGAGGTCTTAGCATAAATACCAAAATATGTAAAATTTCTTAAACAGCTTTTATCTAATAAGAGGAGGTTGGAAGACTTTGAGACCATAGCTCTCTCCTAGGAATGTAGCGCTATAATCCAAAACAAGCTTCCACCAAAGCTTAAGGATCCATGAAGTTTCTCTATTCCTTGCCAAATTTTTCATTGTTAATTTGATAGAGCACTATGTGATTTAAGTGCTAGTGTTAGTCTAATACCTCTTTTTATTTGCAAGAAATTAAATCTTAGTGAGATTCAATCAATTACAGGGATATTGTAATTAGCAGATCGCTTTATTAAATACTCGGTTGAAGTGGTGGAGAACATTCTCATACAAGTAGGGAAATTCATTATACCAATAGATTTCATTATGCTCAATATGGATGCAAATGTGGATATGCCATGAATCCTTGAAAGACCATTCTTGGCAACCGTAAGAGCCATAATTGATGTGAAGAATGGGAAGGTAACTTTGAATGTGATGAAAGAATCAATGGAGTTCAATATTTTCAAAGCAATAAACCAACATTCTCTCATTAAAGATTACAATAAGGTGGATATAGTTTATGAGCCAGTTTAAGACATTCAAAAGGAACATCCTAAGGATCTATTTGAAGTTTGCTTGACTAAAAAGGCATCGCCATTGCATGAGAATCCTGAAATTGAAAATGCAGCCCATTATTTGTAAACAAACAATCTATGTAAAGATTATAGGCTTAAGAATTTGGGACAAGCTAAACCTTCCTCATCAATTAAAAAAAACTCCAATTCTAGAGCCAAAACCTCATTCTCTTTATTTAAGATATGCATTCCAAGGTTATGCTTATGAAAATGCCCAAATACATAAGAAGAAAGACAAGTTATGGCGTGCTAAGCCCTCACTTCAAGTTGGACAATAGGTGTTGCAATCTTTATCTTATGGAGCTATAAAATTGCAAGAAGGAGATAGTACTAAAATGTTCAAAGTGAATGACCATCATTTAAAGCCTTCTTTCTATGATGACGCATTACAAAATGGAGAAATTTTTCTCTTAATTTCACCTTAAAGCTGAGAATTTATGAAAACAGTCAAGTTAATGACTTTAAATAAGTGCTTGTTGGGAGGCAATCCAATGGTTTGATTTATTTCAGTTAATTTAGTTTATTTATTTTAAATTCTACATGTTATTTTTTTCAACTTTCAGTTAGTTTAGTGTTTGAATTCTTAGAAATTCAATAATTTTTGCTAATTTAATTCTTATTTAGATTGCTTTTTTTATTTAATTTGAATTAATTTAGTAAATTTTGATTAATTGCAGGTTATTTGAGAGCAATGATCTTGAGGTAATAATAGCATATGTGATTATAGAGGGTACAACACTTTGAAGGTTAAAAAATGAAGGAAAATATTGAAATTCAGTTGCAACCGTGTTGCATGGGCCATGCATTGGACCATGTAGATGTGAATGACATCTCACGTTAAATACCCATCTTGTTTTCCTCCTAACACACACAAACCCTAAACTTTATTCATAGCTATCTCGCCCCTTCTCCTAACCTACTCACCTCCTCCCAGCCTACCCACTTTCTCTTTCCTTTAAAAACCACCAAAATCTCATCATGTCCATAACTAAACTAGTTGCAAAAAGAAATCTAATCAGTTTTTTTGCTAGGTCGTCTTTGAAAAAAATTGAAGTCACCATTAAATGGAGAGTTTAAATTGGATTGACAATAAGCTGCAATCAATTTTTTTGAGCATATGAGATTCTTCCAACAATAATCTCCACCACCAAACTAGAAAAGACTCATTTTCAGCAACAAAGTTTTATGGATTCGATCAATTTTGGGAATCAATTTGGCACCAAATTATATCCAAGTTTTATGAAAAGGGAGTATTTTTCTTTTTGTCCTTGCAATTTTATTTTTTTTCAAACATTAAGGATAATGTTTAATTTAAGTTTGAGGGAGGGACTTGAGGTAATTCTTTCAATTTTTTATTCTTTTATGAATATTGGAATTCCATTCTTGTTTAGGTTGGTTGAAAAACTTGTTTGAGTCATTACACATAAGAATTAATTGCTTATTTAGATTTAAGCATATGTATGCTAGTTTGTTAAAACTTTTTCATTAATTCTAGAACAAGATATACAATCTTTTGAGGTAAAATATTAATTCACACTTGATCAAGGAAGTGATTTAGACATTTTTTTATGTTAATCCATTTAGCCTCCTCCAATTTTGTTTTCCTTTGCATCTTTTTTGAGCCTTGAAATACACTGTAAGAGTATATACAAGCCTTTTTCTTGGTACCCTTAACCTTGTTAACATATAGCTCATTTTATGGCCTATCCACTAAAAGAATTTTAGGATTGAAATTTTTAAGTGGTACTAGAATTTTCATTATATTTATTGAGAAAGTTGAATTTCCTTCTTGATTATATATTTGAGCATATGTGCAAATATTTGATATTTGAGAAAAAAAAAAAGTTGGGTTGTAATGCTTGCATATTTACAATTTGATGGTTATTTGGGTTAGTGTAAAAAAATAAAAAATATTGAAAAAAGAAAAAAGAAAAAATGTGAAAAATAGAAAAAGAAAAAAAAAAGTTGAGACTTTTGAAGTCTTTTGACCTCTAATGCTTAAATTGTTTAGAGTTCACAATTTATAAAGATGCATTATGTACACAATTTACTCATATGTTTTGTGATGAATTGGAATTGTTTGAGTGACTGTTGCTTAAGAATAAAAGGATGAAGGATTTGACAAGTTGAAAATTTTTGAGAACATATAAGAATTTTTAGTGTTACTTGATTATTGTTATTCTTGAAATTCTCTTGCTTGAACCTTTTTATCATTTTCTTTGGCAAGCCATTTTCCTTTAGCCCCATTATAAGCCAATAAAGACATTTTGACCCTTGATGAAGTGTGTAATTACATTAGTGGAAATTGATTGTGTGTTCTTACCTATGGAATTATACATAACATTATTTTAGGAAAAAGTTTGACAACGTTAGCTTATATTATATTTGTTTTTAAAGTGCATCAAAAGTGAAAAAGGTGTATTATGGTTTTTGCATATTTCTTGATTAATTTATGTTTTGAATTGCTTGCAAAATTTTGATAGTAGACTTCAATGTCATAATTTTTTTATGAGTTTGATTATGTTAGTTTATTATATAGTTTCATAAGTTCAAGGGTTTGCAATTGTGATTTAAGAAGTTCTTTTTGTATTTCTTTTCTTTACTTAATGACAAGCAAACCTCCAAGTTTGAGGGTTTGATAGGAGTCATTTTAGCATATATTTTGGATTAGAAGTTAGGACTTTTTTGTAGTTTTATGGTGTTTATATTTTGGAATAAGTTAATTTATGTCTCTTTTATATTTAAATATGAATCTCTTAAAAAGGAGCTAAATTGCAGTTTTCAGTAGGCTAATGGGCTATTGTGTGGCCCATACGTTGGATCATGCAGAGATGCAAAGTTGTCCAGTTAGAAGAGCAAAATTGCATAAGCAGTTAAGTGTATGGGTTATTGCATGACCCATATATTGGGTCATGCAAAACGTCAGATCTAGAATTAAAAAGTGCAAACAAATTGCCTTTTTAAGATGATAAAGACCTAATTTAGATACAGATTCATGGATGGAAAAAAAAAACATATTTTTAGGAGAGAAAAGTATATTCAATCACTACACCAAATAAAAAGAAGCTTTTGTGAATACTAGACACATTTTATTAGGGTTTTCATTATTTTTGTTAGGAAGACTTTTCTTTGAAAATTCTTTTACTCAACTCACTGGATTCTTTCTTCTTTGTTTCTTTTTCTTCTTTTAAGATGAACTAATTCTTCAATTCTAGGGATTAGGATGAAAGCTCAATATTTATTTCATGAATCTATGAAGTGATTTTGCTTCAATTGTGTTGGGAGTCTTAATTTAACATGTTTGAGCTTAATTGATCTTGTATGTATGAACGACTGCATTTGTGCAATATTTGAGATTCTAGATGGAGTTAGAGTGTAAATCTAGGGTTCGTCTTGACATATTAAACTAAAAGATTAAGACCGCGAGAGTAAGTTTGACTTTTAAAGATATTTTAGGATTATTCATAAAACTTAATGCATTGTTATTGAATTTTGTGACCATGAGAGTAAGCATAATTTTGATAACGATAGACTCAATTTTTCTTGAGAGAGATTATTGGGTAAATTAAGAAAATCCATCTTCAAGCAATACTCAATCTCAATTGAAATATTCCTCTTGATATATTTATGGAATGGTATTGTGGTGTACCCAAATTTCCTAGAAATCGTTATCATATATAGTTTTTTTTATTTAATTTCAGTTTTGTTTCATTATTTTTGCAATTTTAGTTTTTATTTATTAACCTTTCATTATTTGATTACTAGATAATAGGAAATTTTAGTTCTTTGGTATTTGTGAAACAATCCTTGTGGGAACAATATCTACGTATCATTGTATTACTTAAAGCGATTTGTACACTTGCAATAGTTTTACACACAACAATTAGCTCTTGAAGCTGAAGTATATCCTTTGTTAACTTTTCTTGGCCATTTACATCATTCCTTCCTTCCTCAAGAGGATTCGTCCTTGAATCAATACATTCATCAAAGTTAAAAGGAGATAAATTAGCAACATTAAAAGTAGCACTAACATTATAATCATTAGGCAAGTTTAATTTGTAAGCATTATCATTAACTCTTTTTAAAACTTGAAAAGGTCCATCTCCCCTAGGATCTGGCTTAGTTTTTCTAAGGTTAGGAAATAAAAAATCTTTCTTTCCTAAAGTGTACCTAAACCCAATCACTTAGTTTAAATACAATTTTAACTCTACCCCTATTTACATTTTTAGCTACTTGTTCACTCCTCTTTTCTATATTCAAATGCATCTTCTCATGCAATTGCTTAACAAAATCAAATTTCATCTTACCTTTTATATCCACACGTAAATTAGAAGGAATAAAGGAAAGATTTAAAGGATTCAATGGCATAAAATTATACACAACCTCAAAAGGCGATAATGGGTAGATGAATACTCACTCTTATTATATGCAAACTCTATATAAAGCAAATGATCCTCCTAAGACTTAAAATTCTTTTTAATCAAAATTCTTAAATGTTGCCCTACAGTCCTATTTACAACTTTAGTTTGACCATCTGTTTATGGATGACAAAAAGTAGAAAACAAAAGCTTCCTTTCCAATTTACCCCACAATGTTTTTCAAAAGAAACTCAAAAATTTAGCATCCCTATCACTAACACTAGTTTTAGGCATACCATGCAACCTCACAATTTCTTTGAAAAATAAGTTTCCAATGTTAATGACATTATCAGTTTTATGACATGCAATAAAGTGTGCCATTTTAGAAAACTATCAACAACTACAAAAATAGAATTATTATCACATTTAGACTTAGGCAAACCCAAAACAAAGCCCATAGATATATCAATTGAATGTGAATTTAGAATGGGTAATGGCATATAAACCATGTGGTTTTGATTTAGATTTAGTTTGTTTGCATACAAGACATCTATCATACACTTTTTGAACATCAATTCACATTTTGAGCTAATAAAAGTGTTCATGCAAAACATGAAAAGTCTTTTGGACTCCAAAATGCCCATAATCCCACTCCTATGGGCTTCACTAACTAGCAATTCATGGAAAAAACTCTTAGGCACATAAAGTTTGTTATCTTTAAACAAGTATCCATCATTCCTAAAGAATCTTTCAAAAGCACCTTTTAACAATTTGCAAAGTGTTGGACTAGGTTGGTCAAACCTAGGTTAAAGCTCTTTTTTTATCTTGACAACATAGATTGAAAGGTTCTAAACACTCTAAGAGTTATGATTGCAAAAATCAAGTTGGAACCTTATTGGAGCTAAATGGTGAAGAAATCAAATTTGGAGTCTACATCACGATCACCAAACCCTGAGCAGTGACCACGACCATGCTAAAACTTAGACACAAATTGGACAACCTATTTTGCGATTGGTGTTGTGGTAGGACTCTCGACAGCAACACTCAAACGTTCAAAAAGGGGGCACTTAGAGACCAATTTAAGCTTACTAAGTGTCAAGGAGCCATTCAAAATTTTAAAACTCATGGCCACTACATAGATGTCGAGACTATGACCCTCCTTCAACACAATCTCATTCTACTCAAGCCAGTTCACATTCTAATGTTTCAACTATCTTTGCCAATATGATCACTATCTCCTAGTCTCATTCGAGATCATTGAGTAGTAAAAGAGTGTTCTAATGGGTAGTTTTGATAAGAACTAATGTTATGTTGCACTTGTACGAGCTATTAGACACAATTAAAGATCTCGACTGTGAATAAGCAAAATCCAGAGTGATACTTGAATCATGATTGTGACTTCTTTATCTCGACTGTGACATTTGTCTAACAAGCATTAAATGTAAGATTTTGCCACCAACTTTTAAAATATGAAGCTAGTTTTGTTTCTCATATCTCTTTTATGGGAGTAACCTATAAATACTCCATAAAATAGACATAAAATGTAAGAGGATAACATTAACTAAAGCAAAACTCTTGCAAATTTATTTCTTAAGTCTCTCTCTCTCTCTCTCTCTCTCTCTCTCTCTCTCTCTCTCTCTCTCTCTCTCTTATTTACTCTTTGTATTTGAGTTGTATAAAGTTTGGTGTTAGCCTTTAAACACCTTTGGGATTGGGTTTAAGAGTGAGGCATAGAAAAACTCTTATAGAAGTTGCAGTGTTGGCCTTAGGTAACACGTGAAAGGTTATGTGTGAGCCTTTATAAAACAAAAATTGTATAAAAACAAAACCTAGAAAAGTTATAGGTTATAATGCTAAAATCCTTTATAAACCTCTTATAAAAACTTGTTAAACCATGGAAATACCTTATCTCACTTACATTAAATGGAAACAACCATGCTTAATGGCATTTACCTTTCCTTCATCAACTTCTATTCCATCTTTGCTAAAAATAAAACCTAAAAAGACAAGCTTAGAAATACAAAAAGAACACTTTTTAAAGTTAATAAACAATTTTTCTTTTCACAAAATATCAAAAACTAACCTAACATGTTCTAAATGCTTTTATAAAGACTTAAAATAAACCAGAATGTCGTCAAAATAAACTACTGCAAAATTTCCTAGATATGCATGTAAGATATGGTTCATCAATCTTATAAAAGTACTAGGGGCATTAGTTAGCCCAAAAGGCATAACTAACCATTCATACAATCCATATTTAGTTTTAAAAGTTGTTTTCCATTCATTCCCTTCATTCTAATTTGATGATAACTACTTTTCAAGTCAATTTTAGAAAACATGCATGTGCCATGTTATTCATCTAACATGTCATGTAATAACCTAGGAATTAGATGTTTATATTTAATTGTTATTTTGTTAACCGCCCCTCAATCTATATACATATGCCAAGATCCATCTTTTTTGGGTACAAGTAAAACAGGTATGACATATGGACTTATACTTTCCCTTACCAAACCTTTATCCATAAGTTCCTCAATTTGCCTCTGAAGCTCCTTTATCTCATTAGGATTACTTTTATAGGTGGCTCTATTAGGGATTTGTTTGCCAAGAATAAGTCTATTTGATGTTTTATACCTCTTAAAAGTGGCAATCCTTTGGGTACTTCTTTGGGAAACAAATCTAAAAAGTCATGCAACAAAGAAATAAAAGAACTAGGAAGAAAATTTGTTAGATCATCACTAAAAGAAAAACATATTGATTGCAAATCTTTATACAAAAGCATAGCCATATGTGTTTTGGCTAGTAAGGCCTTCCTCACATCACTTTCTTTCGCATAAAAAGCTCTTTTCACACCTTCTCATTTTGCATGCCCCTCTCTTTCCTTTTAGGCATCCACTTTATCCTCTCTTTTTTTGCTCTTTGCTTACACCCCTCTTTGGTTTCCTCATAGCTCTTTTTTTTTTTTGCGATGTTGATTTTTCTTTTTCTTGGTTAAACATACTTTCTCTTTCTCTCATTATTTTATAGTCCTTAGGTTTATCTCTTTCTCTCAATACAAAACAATATGCTTGCACCCAAAATCAAACTCATAAGGATTAGCGAACCCATAATGTTTTGCTTACCTATCAAATTGCAATGGTCAACCCAAAAGCATATGGCTAGCTTATATAGGAATAATATCAAAAGCACCTCATTGTTATATCCATCAATAGAAAATGATGTCATGACTTGTTTAGTTAATTTAACTTCCCCACTATCATTTAACCATTGCAAGTTATAAGGTTTAGGATGTTTCATGGTTAGTAAATTAGCCATTTGACAACATAGGTACTAGCCGCATTAGTGCAACAACCACTATTAATAATAGCAAGACATAAATTACCATTAATCCTACACCTAAAATGAAAAATATTTTCCCTTTGAATTTAATCATCCTTAACTTGCACACTTAATGAATGCTTAGTCACAATCATATTCTTACTAGTTACCTTATTAGGATTTCCAATGGAGGCATCTCAAGGTCAGTTTCAATGCCATCATCTTCATCATCACCTATTATTTCACCATCACGTAAAACCATAGTCCTCTTATTGGGGTAATCTCATACCATATGTCTTCTCCTTTCGCAATTAAAGCAAACAATAGAACTTATCCTTTTAGGGGGTTTGACCTTAACATTGGAGCTGGCCTTGTTCCCTCATTTTTTAGATGGTTTGGCCTTGGGCCTATTGTTAGTCTTATCACCACTTTTAAACTTTTTAGTCTAAGAAACCAAATTGAAATTGGGCTTTGAATGCTTACTTTTGTGTTGCCTTTCCACCATAGTTACAAGATGGTATAACTCCTCCAAGTTATTGTAGTACTTTAGCTCAACTTCATTAGCAATCTCCTTATTAAGCCCAACAAGAAAGCATGTCAATGTTTGCTCTGCAAGTTCTTCTGGTTCAACCCTCATTAAGGTGATTTCTATATCTTGATAATATTTCTCCAAACTCTTGTTAACTTGTAAAACTCTTTGTAACTTTTTATGTACATCTCTAAGGTAATAACTAAGAACAAATCTATTTCTCATAGCCCTCTTCATATCTACTCAAGTACAAATTGGTGGATCCCCACACTTTCTTTTAATACTTTTAATTTGTTCCCACCATACGAGAGCATATCTCACAAATTCTACAGCAGCTAATTTAACTGTTTATCTTTACTATAATTATGACAATAAAAAATAAAGTCTATTTTTTTTCCAAGATAAATAAACTCCAAGATCATTGGAACCACTAAAACTAGGAATCTTCATCTTTATGTTAGTGAGATTGTCATCTTGCTTGCTAAATCTTCGTGAGTTGCCTTTCATATAATCGCCTTCTTTATCATCTTGAGTAAGCCTTGCACACCTTGGTTGTTTGGAATTAGTGCGGGTGGTGTTGGAATTTAAGATGATTTGCAAACTTTCAATCTTCTTATTCATTGCTTGCAATTGCTTCTCTATTTGGGCTATATGTGCTTGTGAAGCTTTCATGAATAACTTCCACTTTGATTCTTCTTTAAGATCTATCGTGTTCGAAAAAAATAAAAGAAAACCTCACCAAAAGCTCCCTTACGTGTTTACACTCAAAAGATGGCACTCACTCTTGTGTTTAACTTAAAATTGGCTTTTACCCTCTGTTAAGCTCACCACTCTTGCCTTTTACCTCTCTTATATTCTTTTTCTTTAAGTTCTTTAAGGAATAAGCTACTTTATATTGAATTAAGCCTTAACCCAACACAGACAAGCAAAAGTAATCTTAAAAAGATTTAGAAACAAAGGATTTTAAGATAACAAAATTGATTGCAAGAAACAAATTCTAAAGATCTAATTCACAATTTAAAGATTAAAATGACTTAGAAGTTTTCAATTGGTGTTTTGACTTAAAATTTGGTAAAGAAACAATCCTAAGTCGAATACAAAGAAAGAGATTGAAATCGACTCTTTTTGGTTCAAAACAAGTTCTTATGCTACTAGCTTTCATTCGTTCTTTTCTTTTCTTTTCCTTTCCTTTTTTTTTACTTTTATTCTTTTAAAAAAAATTGGAAGCTTTAAAAGACACACAAAGAATAACTCAAAACACAAGAAAACACAATGGTAGTCGAATTTGGATAAAGGAGGGTTAGTTTGGTAATTTTACCCCTTTTGGAATTTTGGATAAGGTTCGACCCTCTACACCAAGAAACACCAAACAAGTGATTAGCAACAAAAAGAAACAAATTGAAATAAATATAAAAAAAAAAAGGATGAAGAAATTACAAGAAATAAGCTAAAATTCTAGTTTCCTTAAATGGTAAACTTCCAAATTTCAAGGAACTTCTTGAAACTAACACTTCATATCTGCAATTAGGGACATAAGAATGTTTAATCAATGAAGACAATAGAATTTGAATGGAAGAAAAACACTAAATTAAAGATTTTGCAAAGTTCTTTAATTTAAGGAAATTTTGCAAAAGTTTGCATTTTCATTTGAATTTGACTATGATTTTTTACTGTGCAATATAAGAGGATGAAACAAACTAATTGAATGAAGAAACAATGGAAACTAACAAACATGAATACAAGAAATCAAAGTTGGCAGAATGTACCAAAAGAAAAAGAACATTGCGATTATAGTGTTCAAATCGCAAAAACACTACATGAACAAGAAAGAATGATACCTTTGATCTTGAATTAACTTTTGCTCTAATACCAAATAATAAGAATAAGGTTATGGAGTTCCTAATTCATATGTTTAATCACATAAGTCTGAAACCGAATTCAAGAATCCAATAAGATAGATCTTCAAATCACAACTAGACCTCTAGATCTTCAATTCCTAAGTTATAAGGATTTAAAGTGTTTGTTTATTCAAAACCAAAATTAACTAAATCAATTTAAGATTAGGATCAACAAGTTTGTGAAATTATCAAGCCTTCACTCAACAACCTCACCAAGTCTACTTAAGAATTCAAAAAGAGAATTTAATCTCAAAATATGTTATATGAAAAAAATACTTTTAATTATTTTATTAAAATCGAACGGGAGGGGTTTAAATATCCTTACAAAGTTCTTTTAAAACCCTAAAAATGCTCTCTAATTAGCTTTGCAATGCCCTAGCCGAATTCACAAAATCCTAAACCTATTTGGAAAAGCTAGCTTACCCACATAATGAAACTAAAAGAAATAATCTTATTGGCCATCAAGATTAGGCTTAGATAACTTCTAGCACTAAAATACCCTAATTAAAGTTCCTTACAAAGGTAAATAACTAACTAAAGAATCCTAACTAAAGTTGAAAGAATATTTAGCTAATGAAAAAAGTATCTTTAAGTCATTATGAAGACAATATCAACTAAGCAAATCTTGGCAAATATCTTTGACTTTTAGGCTTCAATCTCCTTGTTACATGCCTTAGGCTTCTTATTCCATGCTCTGGCCAAACTGAATTAGGTCGGATGCTCTCCAAAAGTTGAGCTCCATTGGATTAAGTTAAGTGCTCTTTTTGAAGAATTTAAGCTCCCATCTTCTTTTAATTAGGCTCACGCATCCATTGCTCTTCTTGGGCTAATCCAGTTATAATTCCTTGTTCCATGAATGCTTCAATTACATCCTTAAACTTTTTTAGCCTTCCTCTTATGATTGGGCCTTGAAGTTGAAGTGGATCTTTTGTTACATTGTCTTGATCATTTGCATCAGACTATTTCATATTTCGCACTAATAATTAATGCATGAATCTCGACACATGCCTTTTGGTTGTCTATTTTAAATGTGACACAACTCTTGATATTTTTTCCTTTTAGCTTATAAGGAATGAAACTCATCATTATCACTTTTTTTTTCTTCAATGTTATTGTGCTACTAAATTTTCCTCTCCCTTTTTTTGTTTTGCCTACTCTTAGTTTTTTTTGTATATAACTGTGTTTATAGACTTTCAGGTATTAATCTTCTTAATATCATACCCAATCCATTAGTTGTTTCATCTCCTTTTTTTTTCTTTCATATGGAAAATGGTGGGTTTAATTGAACATGCTTTTGAGAAATTAGGATCCTATCAAACTGTTACAAAGTGAGAGGACCTTCATCACCTCCGAGAAACCTATGAAATTCCTGTCGAGTATGGTATGGCAGCTTGCTCTACTAGTTATAAGGTTTACAGCCCCCTAGTTGGTGGGGCCATAGTGATGTATAAGGAGCAAATGGAGGTTGGGTTTAGGTTCCCCCTTCACCCTATAATTGCTAAGTATGTGATTTTCTAATTGTTAGTCCTAGATGGTTGCAGATGTGGCAACCCAAGAGGGGGGATGAATTGGGTTGTAAACATAAACATAAACAAACTAAGTTGAAGCAAACAACATAAATCAATACAAGAATTTTATAGTGGTTCAGTAATGTGCCTATTATACTCCCCAACTTTTCAGTTAGGCCTTTCTATTCCTTTGCTAGGCTTAGAAACAACCTTTCCCTTTTTAAGGCTTAAAGATAACCTTTCTTTTTACAAGCTCAAGGACAACCTTTCTCTTTGTATTTTTCTAGGCATAATACCATCCTTTACAACCACTACAAAGATAGATCTAAGTAGTGCCAATGCCCCTCAAATCAGGCAACAAATACACTATTAATACTTAAAAAAACCTACTCTTAAAAAGAGTAACAAAATAATCTTACTCTACCTAAAAATACAAGCAACACCCAAAAGGTTTGCACAAAGACTTGTTGAAAGTTCTCTAAATGTTTACAAGTGTTCTTCAAAGTCTCTTATTTTTCTTAGTCTTTAAAAATCCTCCTTATATAGCCAAACTCTAAACCTAGCCATTGGAACAGTTGATGTTATGCCTAATAACTTTTCTGCAAAACTAACCGTTAGAGGTGGCAACACTTGTTATTCTTCATCAATCCCCATTGAACTTGTAACAATTGCATCCAATGCCTATTGATCATCATTCAACACTCGTTGGCTTTGACAACAATGTTTATTAGAGCAAGAATAATGCCCATTATTCATTTTTAGAAAGCATGAACTTAGTGTTCTATTTTTCAAACTTTGTACAATTATTTTCCACACTCGTTAAGCAATTCGTAATGCCCGTTGGAAACTCTTTTAATGCTTATTGAGAAGGGCCAATGCTTGTTTCAAGTTCTAAAAGTTTTAGTTCAAGCTTGGACACTTTTCCCATGTTTGTAGCGAATATGCAATATTTGTTGCTAGGTTAGATCAATGCCCATTGCAAAACTTCAATGCCATTGTCAAGGTGTAGCACAACTCAACCTACATTAGTTCTCCAATGCCTGTTGGAAAGGGACAACACCCATTGCAAGGTCTAAAAGACTTTAACAATTTACAACATCCAATCAACATATATTTTTCATCCTTCGATGCCTATTGAATGGTCCAATGTCTGCTATAAGATATTCAATACTCGTTGAACTTGCACAACACTCATTGAACTTGTTCTGGCCCTTTAATATTCATCGGGTCTTAGGATCACATGTTCTCTAAACATTCTTCCCCTAACATTCACAATAATCTCCCTATTTAACTTTCATCGAGTCTATTCAAATCATCTAAAAACATTAAAGTACAAACATTTGAACTTCTTTTGGTTTTGTTATAGTTTTGTTATCATTCAAAATATATCATTCAAAGTAGAGAAGTGAGTCCAATGTCTTGGGGTCACATGTTCTCCAAACATTGTCCCTTTATTATTCACAACAATCTTCCTATTTTTGAATGATGACAAAACTAAGATGCTTTGATTCCAAAAATATAAATCTTAAACACATAAAGGATACCAAATGTTACACAAAACTATAAAGAAGATACCAAACAAAATACATACCAATCAAAATATCCACATAGGACTTGATACCAAATATTTCACATAGGATACCACATGTTAGATGTTAAAAATATGGATGATACCAAGTGTTAGGCTTTGCAAATAAGTAATACCAAACAAATGTTAGACATTAAAAATATAATGATACTAATTGTTAGGTTCAATTATTTTTATAATTTGATTTTGTTCGATTATTAATATTTAAATTTTTTATTTTTGATTTTTAGTTTGATTTGTATGAATGAGAATTGAATAAACCGAACCAAAATAAAACAAATAAGTTTTTTGTAATTTTATAATGCCTTTAAGGGAACTTTTGTCTTTCACTCTAATTTTTTTTAAAAAAAAAAAAAAAAAAAACCTTACATCTACTTTAACTTTAGTATACCTCTGTAACCATTTCTATTTGTTCTTCATTCTCTCATTCTTCTTTTACTTCATGTCTTCCTCTTCTCATTTTATTTCTGCTTCATTCTTCATTTTTCAACTAAAGGAACACATTTGATCTTCTATTTTCATTAACATTTTTTTCCCTTATGCTCATCATTATTGCCTAAGGAGAACTCATTGTGGCTCGCCTCCTTCTTGCAGGGATGATTGTGGACGATGCCTAGCTCTTGTTTATTACAACCATGAACTCTTAATAATCTATCTCCAATAACTATTGTATGTGATGGATTTTGCTTTTTAACAAAAAAACATAAATTTCGTATAAATTTGTATTAATCTTTTATGATTAATGTATTTTGATTTGTTTAATTAGAATTTTAAGGTAATTTTAGGATTTTTTTTTGTAAATTTGATTTGGGATTAATACTTTTTTGTGTAAATTTAATTTTTATAATTATATTATTAACTTTGTAATTTATTTTATTTTTCTCATGTAATTTTATAAGTTCTTTTTTAGTTGCATGGATTTTGTGCTTAATTATGTTGCAATATAAAAATTTTTGCAGTATAAAATTCAAACCCTAAATAATGTTTTGGAGCATCTCTTGTTCAAATTCTATGAACTAGTTTTTATTTGGTTTCTAGTTTCTTGTTTCTTTATTTTATGTTTAGAGTATATATGAAAAAGCTATTAACTTGTATTCTAGAGTAGGGAAGAATGAAGATTTCAATTAATGTTTGCAAAATCCAAATAAAAAATCAAATCAAACCAAATTTTTTCAATTATGCTTGATTTAGTTTTATAAATATTTTAGTTCACTTCAATCAGCTTTTAAAAATAAATTGATTTATTTGATTTTACCTATTCGATTTGGTTTGAACCAAACCGACCAAATGTTACCCCTACCGATAACCAGCAAGGGTTTAGGCAAGCTTCCTATGTCCCCCTTCGAACTTGGAGAACACTCTTCTTCTACTACTATTGATTTTGAAGGTGGTGGTCATAATTTATCCCCCTGTAGATAGAACGCTTGAAGGTCCAAAAGAGATAGTGGACATAGAGGACTTTATGCCCTTCTAGGTTGCAGGTTTTATATTCTTTATATCTTATTTTGTACCCAGTGCTCTATAACATTTTGGGCAATATAAATGAATGATTTTTATTCATAATATCAAGTATATTTTCTTGTAGTCTTTCCAATATAATAGATGTTTCTTTATTAAGGAGAGAGAATAAGTCTTATAAGACTAAGTAAAATAATGTGAACCTTTAATATGTGGAACTATTTTGAGTGATTTTAATATTTTGAATGATAACCTAAATTTATAGAGTTTGAACAGATCATGATAGTTCTTACTCTGCATATGGATAATGCAACATTAAATTGGAGAGTTGGGAACAACCATGGGTAGTCAATTAGACAATGATTATCCCGAACCTTTATACTTGTAAATTTTCTGAACACTTGTATTCACCATGTTTAATAATTCAAAGGAAATGAATGTCCTTATAAACACATGGTTTTTAAGATAAACAGAACCCTTACTTTTATAACCCTCAGCCGAATCCTTATATTTAGTAAAATTTTAGTTTTATTAGGAGAACCAAACCCTAAAGTAGTATTATGGCTTTCAAGGTTAGCCAAAACCTTTATACTTAGCAAAATTTTATGATTTTTATTAGGAGAACCAAATTCTTATATAAATTAATGACCTTAAAGTTTAGCTACACCTTTATACTTTATGGGATGTTATGGCTTTTAGGGCAATCGAACCTATTGGACACAATGTATACCGAAAAACCTCTTTATTAATAGTACTTGTGAAGATTGTTTATATTCTAGAACCTTGGGATTGGTTATCCCTCTAACATCACTAGCTAGTAGGCCCTATTTCCTTTAACATTTATGCCTAGGTAGGGGCCTTCCTAGTTTGCTCTAAGTTTTCATACCTTGACACCTCCTTTTCCTATCTCTGCCATCCTAAGCACTAGCTTGCCCTTTTGGAAAGATCTTCGGTGAACCCCTTTATTATGGTAAGAAGTATTTTGTTCTTTCTACACTATTGTTTGAAGAGCTACTTATTCTTTTTGCTCTTCAAGTAGATCAATATGTAACTTAGCTCCTTCGTTGTTGATGTTTCGATCAAATTGTTGAATTATAGGGCTATTCATGTAAATTTTTACTAGAATCATTGGTTTTATGCCATACAGTAAGCTAAATAGTGATTCTTCGTAAGCCTTTCTAAGGGTCGTTTGATATGTCTAAAGCACGTGTGATAGCTATTCTCCCCATTCTCCTTTGGCTTCATCAAGTCTTTTCTTCAATCCATTAAGGCTAGTTTTGTTTATGACTTTTATTTGTCCATTTATTTGAGGATGAGCCACTGAGTTGAACCAAAGGTTAATGTGGATATTATTACAAAATTGTCTAAAATTATCACAGTCGAACAATTGAGTTGTTTTCCATTATCTATGAAAAGAGTGTTGGGGATGCTGAACCTATAAATAACTTCATTCTAAAAGAAATTTTCTATCTTTTTAGCTATGATGGTTGCTACTGCTTTCGCTTATACCCATTTGGTGAAATAGTCAATGGTAACGATGATGAACTTCCTTTGCATTGTTGTTTGGAGGAAAGGACCAAGAATGTTTGTACCCTATGTGGCGAACAACCATGGGCTAGTGATGTTTGTTTGCTGCACAATTGGGATGCGAGAGATTTTGTCATGCTTCAGGCATTTCTCACAAGTACATACCAATTATTCTACATCCTCCTTTATGGTTGGCTAATAGAACCATTAGAGTAGATTTTTACGAGCCATTATATGTGATCCTTGCCACAAATCCCCTTAGATTTCTCGGAGGACATAATTGCCTTTCTCCTTAAAGATGAACTTGGTCTAGGAATGTGTGGCTGATGTCCTATAGAGTACTCCCTCATTGTAGGAGTACTTTGCTGATTTTTTTTTTTTTTTTTTGTATCTTAATGACATTTGTTTAATTGTCGGGTAATTCTCCTTTGTCCATGTACTGAATGATTGGTTGCATCTAAATGCCTGGCTTTATTATATTCAGGACCTCTTATTCAGCTATTATTGATTGGAGTTGTTCTTCTTTCAGTTGAAAGTTATGAAACTCTTCTTTTTATTTTGTTGTTGCTTTGGCTATTGTATCTACCTTTGTGTTCTCTTCTCTAGGTATATGAGTGACTATCAAGGTTCCTCCTTACTGAGAGAGCTTGCTAAGTAGCTATCAACACTTCCTCAGGTACTTGGCTAGGTTGTCATCTTTAGTTTAAAAATTTCATGTGACTTGTTAACAATAAATATAGTTGTTGAACATTTATAATGCTTTTGTTCTTACTTTCAAGGCTAAGTTGAGTCTCATAACCAAAGCCTCATATTCTACAACATTTTTAGTAGCACTAAATTTTAAGGCAATAATATATATTATTTTCATTTTACCATGGCTCTGAAGGACTACTCCTGCTCCATCTCTATGTTCATTGGATGTACCATTAACATGTAAGGTATATACCTCATTTACGAGTGCCCTAACCTATTTGACACTTATCATCTCCATGATAAAGTCAACTAAGCATTGGGCTTTTAAGGCCATTCAGGGTTCATACCAGATGTCATGCTGAATGAATTAGAGTGCCTAATGTACTAATCCCCCTAAGATGTTTAGCATTGCAAAGCTTTCTACAAGGGTTGATCAATTTGAACCACATTGGTGTGCGCTTGAAAGTATGGTCTTAGTCTTCCTGGAGATTACTAGAGTCATGGCGAGCTTCTCAAACTTTGGATATGTAATTTCTACTCCTCGAAGGACTCGATTAATGTAGTACATCTGGTGATGTTCTTCATTTACTTCATGGATTAAGACTAATGCTAATGTTTACTAACTGACTATAAGGTATATTCAAAGTCTTTCTACAACCTTGGGTCTACTTAGGAGAGGGGGAATGCTGAGGAACGTCTTAATTTCTTTGAAGGTTGTCTGGTAGTCATTCGACCACTTGAAAGGCTGAACATTCTTCAGACTTCTGTAAAAGGGCAAACATTTCTTCATCAAACAAAAGATGAACTATCCTAATGTTGTGGTCTTTTTGTTCAGCTTTTGGACCATGATTGCTTGTATCTCTTCAAGGTTGGCCTCAATACCTCATTCCAAATCATGAATCCTAATAACTTGCCTACTTTTAGTCCAAAAATGCATTTTTCTAGGTTCAGCATCATACCATACCTTTTTAAAACACTAAAAAATTCCCGCAAATCATCTGTATGAGACTCACCAATTTTACTTTAAATAATGATATCATCTATATATACCTCTACATTGTTCATGATACGTTCTCGAAACATGAAGTTTATCAGCCTTTAGTAAGTTGCTTCTGTGTTCTTTTGGCTAAAAGGCATCTTCATGTAGCAGTAGGTTCCCTAAACTATCACAAAGGTAGTCTTCTCCTTATCATCCAATTACATTGGAATCTAATGATGTAAGCATCAGATTTTAGGTCTCATGATGCAAGCTCGATGATGATAGTCATTGATTCCACAAGATGTAAAGGGAATTGTCAAAGGGAGAGATGAAAGGCCCTAAAAACCTTGGAATGCCCAAAGATAAAGCTCATACACAAACGAAGGCTACCAACCAAGCTTGATGAGTTATACAACCTATCAAGCAGGGTTGTACCCTAAAGGAAGGTTGTACAACCTTATGTGAGGCTATACAACCCTCCCTAAACCTAATCTTCAAAATGTTCTAGAATTGGTCAAGGTTGTATAGCCCTGACAGAGGGGAATCTTAATTCCAGTACAACACTATCCTTCTCTATAATTGGATATGTCCATGGTGTAACTAGAACTATTTCTAGCACTGTGCACCTATCCAATACCTATAAATACTACTATCATTTTAATAGAAAGAGGAGGCATGGAAACCCTAACTAAACTCTGCCAAAATCAATTCTCAAACACTCATAGGCACAAAAAACCTAAACCCTAAGCTCACCCAACTTTCTAGGCCTTCATCTTTGCATTTGTGCATTCTCATAGCATCTTTGGATGATATTTGACATATCATTATGTTTATAAGGCTAAAGACATTACAAAAATATAACCAGGACCCCGCTTTTCCATTCTTCTTCTTCTTTTTCTTTCTTTCTTATTTTTTTTTCTCAAAACCCAAAAAATGAGGGTTGTACAGCTTTATTGGTATGTCGTATAGTCCTTTTCATAGGTTGTATAGCCCTTTTTCATAGCTATACAACCCAGGTTTCTTGTACCATAATAGAAAACTTCATTCTCCTTTTTTTCAAATTTCTTGCTTTTAGGGGTATCTTTTGGGATATTTGGTGATTCCAATGATAGATTAGGGTGAATTCTAATGACTTAGTCCGCTATTCATCCTAAAAAAGAACATTTGTTTATTTTTCCAAATGATTTTCATTACCTTTCTATCTAAATGCTTTTATATTTCTTCTTTTTCTTTGGCTTTGAAATTATGTTTTGGCTTTGTTCCATATACTAAAAGGCCATGATCAAATGAGGAACTTGTGGTTCCCTTGACCTTGAAAGTCTTTTTAGTGTTGGAGTTTATGAGCTAGTTATGTGAATAGTGTTTTGGTCCCTTAACTTCCTCTTTTGATTTGGCATCCTAACTTCTGTAATAGTTAGTTATGCCATTTGTTTTTAGCTCTTTGTGAGTAATATGAGGGAGGGTTCATTAACCCTAAGATCCCATTTATGGTGAATCTTTGCCTTAGGCCATTCAATGTCCTTCAAATGCTTGTATTATGTGTTCATCTTTCCTTTTTGTTCATTACCCATACATTTTATTCATATCTTATATTCTAATTTGTGATGTTGAAATGTAACTGTTATAGACCTAGATATATGCTTAGGAACCTTAACTTTGGAGATGTGGCAAGATGGCCACTATGAACCTTATCTTGCTCCATTTGGGTTACTTTGCATTTTTTTATTAGTTTTCTGTATTGATTCATCACTAAATTAGTTTCTTCCCTTGGGTGTAGGTGCCATCACTTGATGTCTTATGAGTTTGGCCTTGATCATTATCACATATTGATTATGGATGTTTATATATGTGGATGGATGATGATGCATGCTAAATCCCTATGCCATGCCACATGATCCCCTTCCCCATTATGAATGATTATGTGTGTATGGATAATGTATGCATGAAACCCATTTACCATGATGCATGACCCCTCTCCCTTTTTGAGTTGATGACTTAATTTATTGAAATGGATTGTGTTTAGATGTATGCTTAAGGGTGATAATTGGACTAATCAATAACTCAACTAAAATGTTAAAAGTGAACTAAAGATGCCTGAAGATCGTATCCCAATATTTAGGCAGTTTGGGGTGCCTAACTTTTTTCCCAAGTTGTACCCAAATTTCAAACCTGATCTCTGTTGGAGTGAAGATGAAATGGGTCATCTAATTGACTTAGGGTAGGTTCAGATTTTGCCTTCCCCGAATTCTTGTCTTGACCAAAGTCTGGTGATGACTCCACATTCTCTAAGGGTAGTACTGAGGTATTATCTCATTTTTTGTCCCTCAATGAATACTATTTTAGATTATACGCTTTGAAATTGTACAAGGCCTAAAAGGACCCCCAATCGGTCCAATCACGTGCTATAATTAGGGGTTGTTACCAAAGTATGATCCCTCTCCTCTCAATCCCTTAATGATCGATAAAAGGTATGAGTCATAAGCAAGATTCCACTCATTCAAGCACAACCATGAAACCTGAGGCGCTCATAGTGGTGACTCCACTGAGACCTAAAATTGGCTTCACATTTAATCTTTAGTTCACTTTTAATATTTTAATCTTATTTTTGAGTAGTCCACTACATTCATGTAGCCTCCATACTTCACCACAAGCATGAGGTGCCCTTAAATAAATCGATGGTTCTCCAAACTTAAGATTTAAGCTTCATTCGTGCTTAGGAGATTGTAAGGAGAAATTATCGCTTATAAGCCTAGTGCCTTTGAGTATATCGAATGGTGGATCATGAAAATCGCCCCCCTAAGCTTTTATGGGAGTCATCAACTACAATAACACTTTTAACTATTAGGCAAGTGTAGGAACCATTAGCCCTTGGAATAAGGTACCCCACTTGTTTGCATTTATGAGAGTAAAAGTCCTTAAAGAACATGGTTAGGTATTCTTAATGTAAGTGTAAATGTAACCCTATCCCCTTTGATGTAAATTTTCCCACATGTAAATATTTATGTATTCCCCATTCCCCGCCTTATATAGGATCTTAGTGTAAATATCCATCTTACCTTATAAAAGGATCTTTTAACATTCCATGTATATGTTTTCCCAACTAATGTAAAGAAGTTCTTATTTGGTTAGGATTTTGTATATGTTCACTTGAGACTCCAGCTCTGCTTGGTTTGAGGTGACCACATGCATTCTGTACCTCTTATTAGTAAAAGTAAGACTTTACTTAGGAAAGAGCCAGCAGACCTTGTGTATGGTAGGAATAAGATTGGAAGGATCTTGTGCAAAATGATGTGTGCATATCATGCATACATGCATCGGTTATTTATTCATGCATCATATTGATACTTGTCTTGTAGCCATCATAACTCCATCCAAACCCTTATGGAAAAAGAAGAGGCAACTGACTTGCTAGGAAAAGTAAGACACCGACCATGAGTTAAAAGGCTGGTCCAGTCCTGGAACCAAACATAACACCCAAAGTTTTAGAGAGGTTGATGGCCGACTTCAACTGCAAGGTGGAAAAAAGGATTGTTGAAGAAGTAAACGAGTGGGTTAATGACATTTTAAACAAAGGATATGCAACTACTAGTAGAGCTGACAAGGGGAAAGCACCAATAGAACCCCTCAGCCTATAACGATTAATGATGATTTATTTGAGATGAAGGAATATCATGAGAATAAAATTGCAAAGGATGTGGGTAGTGCCATTGTTCCCCTTAATAAGTCTACAAAATTGAGAAAGAAAGTACTTGATTTGATGACCTTACAAAATAATTAGAGAAAATACAGAAAGATATATGTACTAAAAGTTTAAAGAAGGAAACAAATATTGAAGAACTGTTTGCTTGCAAACCCGAGAAACTACCAACTAATTTTCACATGCCTAAGCTGTCAAAGTTCATAGGAACCCGAAATGCAAAAAACCATATTCGTCTGTATGTGTTAGTCATGAAATCATATGGGGTATAGACTGATACAATGTAAGAGGTTTTTGAGTTATCATTGGAAAGGTCTGCTAAAACATAGTACTTTAACCAACCGAAGATTGTCAAGGAGAACTGAAAGAAGTTGACAGAAGCTTTTGAAAATCATTATGCTTATAATTCAAATTAGAGGTCACATTGCAAGACTTAGAGTCCTTAAAGCAAATGATTGGTGAGATCTTTAATGGTGACATTAGGATATGGAAGAAGACAGCCTCAGAAGTAACTATAAGGCCCACAAAGAGAAAGCAGGTCAAAATGATTGTGAAAGGGTCTTTACTTGGAATTGGTACGAGAATTAGAGGAATATTGGTTAGGAATTTTGAGGATCTCTAAGAACCAAGTTTGCAAGATGAAGAGTTAGAATTTAAGTCAAAAAAGTAGTATGGGGGAAGAAGAAATGCCCCATCTCAGCCCTATGTAAAAGGGAACAAAATGGTCGATGTTAATGTAGTAAGGGCATGTAGAAAATTTACATATTTAGGGATGCCTCTGTCTAAGGCATTTGAGAGGTTGCAGAAGAAGGGGGTACTAAAGCCTTTAACACCAAGACCACCTACTAATCTACTACCTAAGGGGTATGATGCCAATGTTTACTATGTTTTTCACCAAGAGTGGATCACAACACTAATGACTGTTACAAACTTAGACATAAGATTCAAGACCTTATTGATAATAAAATGATTGTTCTACCAAACTCTAGAAGGCTTAGAGTTTGAGAGAACCCTCTCCCAAACTATCATAATGCTTCCCCCCCAAATCAAGGGACTTTCATGATAGATTTTGGGATTTTTAAGGAAGTTATTATTGCCACTATATAGCAGGTTATGACTGAGGTCCTAACTATAAGGAGACTGAGGAAGTGTGAAAGAGGAGAATGATTTGGTTATGAGATGAGAGCGATGATAAAAAGAAAATAGAGCAAGTGAACCATGTCACTCATTGTGGGAAATTCTATCTTGACAAAGCAACTCCCAAGGAACCAAGGGTTGAAAAGGGGAAAAATGAACTTATCATGAAAGAGAGAAAGGAAGAGAATCCCATTGTAAAGCAGTTGAAGAAGGTACCAACTCATATCAATGTATGAAAACTACTTATCACCTTTCAGGACCATAAGAAGGCTACGATAGAAGCTCTATCTAGTTTGGTCATTTCAAATGAAGCTACTTCACAAGATGTTATTGCATTAGTGACTCATAAGGGCAAAATCACCTTCTCAAATAAGGATTTGCCACCAGAAGGAAGGGATCATAATCTGGCCCTATTTATACAAGTGGAGGTGAAAGGAAGACGTACTCTGTGATTAATGGTAGATGACTATTCTAGGATTAATATCTGTCTTGAAAAGCTGTTGCACAAATTCAAGTTATCTAAAAAAGATTTGAAAGCTTCAGAAAGTATCATTAGGGCCTATGATGATAATAGAAGGCCAACTGTAAATGTGTTTAAGACTATGGTAAATATAAGAGTAGTTGAGGCATGGTAGAGTTCACATTCTTTGGCAGTTTAATTACTTTCTCACTTTTGCTAGGGCGGCCATGGTATCATCCTGTTGGTAGAGTGCCTTCAACTGTTCACCAAAAAGTCACGATCCCTTACAAAGGAGAGGTTATGACCATTTATGCAGGGGTTAGTGAAATTGTATCAACTTTAAGTGTGGTTGTTCCATACGTTCGAGGATTTAAGGTTGTCGAAGTCATGGATAAAGGGGTTGATCTAAAGGTAATAGGGATTATGAAAAATATGAACTTCCTTCTAGGATAAGGATTAGGGAAAAATTCTACTAGCATATCAGAGTTTTTAGAGATTCCCACCCATACTACAAGGAAAGAATTAGGATACCATAATAAAGGGTCAAAGAAAGAAGTGACAGATTTGAGGGTGACTATTCGACTTTTTTATGAAAGAAGGCAGAGTTCTTAGAAAGTAGAGCAAGGAACCATTAGAGTGAGAAGTCATCGGGCAAGGACATGGATGAACTTAAGAAGGCTTTTTTCCATCTAGATGTTAGCGAATTAGGGTATTAGAATTATCAGGATGTATTAGAGGAGAATAATGGTAAGAAGAAAAATAGAGGAGAACGATGGTAAGAAGAAAAAGAAGAATAAGGAGAAACAGGTCGCATAGACAATGGATGGTCACGAGTAAGGTCAGCATGTGGTTCTATATGGTCCTCAGTCTATATGGCCATGGAAGGATAAGAAAAATGTAATTGATAAATAAAGGGAGCAATATGTACTAGAGCATAACCTTTGGGTCATTGGGGAAGTTTGTGCAAAGAAAGGGTCTGACTATGCTAAAGTTGAATGCATCATTTATGGACTCATAATAGGAGTATACTGGGCCTTGCAAGTTCACTGAAACTACCTACATGAGGATAAAATTGGAAAACATTGAGAGCATGATTATGAATTTTATTGAGGAAGTAAATGGTAAGGAAAAGAATAATTATGTGGCAAAAATTGAGCCTACCATGGTAGATGAAGTAACACTTTGGGCAAACTTTATGAAGATTAAATTAGAGGATGATTAGATGAAATAAAGTTTTAAAGGAGTTATCAAGGTTGTTGCCAAAATAGATGATGGGAAAGAGGCATATCCTGTGCAGAATATTGATCTTGAGGTTCTGACTGATGGAGTGAAAGGTGAAGAAAAGGAAAAGGCTCAGACAAAAGAGGCTTTAGTTAACCAACCAGATGAAGAGGACTTTCTTGATACTACTGATGTCCTTATTTCTAGTCTATTTAAAGATGATGATGTATTTCTTTTTAAGTTTAAGATAATGAATTATGAGTTTGCTTACTTGTGTGATATGTTTCCTAATTGTAATGTGCATGGCATGCATCATTTCATGAATATATTTAACATTAATTTTGTGCATACTACTGCATTTAATCCTGGCACACAGAAATATCCAAAGATCTTACTTATTGTCAGTAATTTCACACCAGATGAGCAAAGGAAGTTTGAATAACTGCTTAAGAAATATCATAAGGTTTTTGCTTGGATGTAAGAGGCCATGCTAGAGGTCCATAAGTGAATTACAAAACACAAAATCCTGACTTACCCACGCATAAGGTCAGTGAAATAGAAACTGTGAAGGATGAGACCCGAATAGGCCTAGTTAGTTAAGGAAGAAGTAGCAAAACAGTTGAATGTCAAGTTTTTGGAGGTGGTAGACCACCAAAAGTGGTTAACAAACATAGTGCCAGTATTGAAGAAGGATAAAAGAGTGAGAATGTGTGTCGACTATAGGGATATAAACAAAGTGTGCCCAAAGGATGATTTTCCTTTACCATACATAGATGTGCTAGTTGACAGTATTGCAACCAGTATCATGTATTCCTTCATGGATGGATTCTCTGGATATAACTAGATTCTCATAGTTATCATAGGTAAAGTGAAGACAACTTTCATCACAGAATGGGGGGACATACTTCTACAAGGTGATGCCATTTGGGTTGAAGAATGTGAGGGCAACATAACAGCAAATGGCAACTACCTTGTTGTATGACTTGATCCATAAAGAGGTGGAAATATGTGTGGATGATATGATGATGAAGTCGAAGACTAGGGAAGGGCACTTTAAAGCCTTAAAAAAGATTATGAAGAGAGTTGATGAGTACAATTTAAGGCTAAATCCTAAGAAGTGTGTGTTCAAGGCTACCTCCGATAAGTTATTAGGACATATAGTCAATGAGAATGGGATCAAAGTGGATCCAAATAAGGTAAAGGCTATTTAGAAAATGCCCACACCTAAGATAAAGAAAGAGGTATAAGGTTTCTTAAGCTATTTATAGTACATCGGTCGGTTCATAATAATATTGACCCCCATCTGTGAACCCATTTTCAAGTTGCTAAGAAAGAATCAGCCAATGGAATGGAATGTGCAGTGTTAAAAGGCCTTCGAAAAGATAAAAGATTATATGACCAACCCACCAGTATTTAAGACACTAAGGCTGGAAAACCTTTAACTTTGTATCTGATAGTGGAGGGTAGTTATGTAGGTGCAATATTAGCTCAAGAAGATGAAGTTGGGAACAAGCACATAGTGTATTATCCTATCTTAGCAAGAAGTTGTTGTCTTATGAAAAGAAGTATAATCAGATAGAGAAGGCCTATCTAGTGCTAGTCTAGGCATTGAAGAAGTTGAGGCACTATTTTCAATCATATTCAATGGAGGTGGTTTTAAAGCTTGATTCGGTTAGATACTTATATGAGACACTTACTTTAACTGGGAGATTAGCAAAGTGGTTGATCATGTTAATTGAATTTGATATTAAGTATGTAGCCAAGAAGATGATCAAAGGGTGGGTAGTTTCAAAGTACTTGGCACAACAACCCATTAAAGAAGGAGAATTCGAGCTTCCCTAATTCCCAGATGAGGGGTTAGGAGCAATTGAGCCCCAAGGATGGAAAGTGGTCTTTGATGGAGCTATAAATAAGAAGTGGGCAAGTATAGGGGTGGTCATGATCTCACTCGAAGGAGAACTCTTTCCTATTGCTAAGAAGCTCGATTATAAGATGACTAACAATATGGTGAAATATGAAGCATGTGCATTAGGACTTGAACTACTAAAGCAAATAAGAGTTAAGATAGTAAAGGTGTTTGGAGACTCATTGTTAGTAATTTCGCATGTAACAAATAAGTGAAAACTGATGGAAGAACGTTTAGGCCTATACTTGGAGCATAAAAAGAGGTTGGTGTAGAATTTTTAGAGAGTTATATTTCATCATCTGCCAAGAGAAAATAATGCAATGGCTGATGCCTTAGCCACTTTGGTCTCTGACTGGGATGGATTGAAGGCTATGCCTATGAAACTACTTATCACTCTCCAATCTGAAGTGTCATGTTTCAAGATATATGAGTAATACAAGTGTCAAAAAAGAACCGACCCTAGTATTTTAATATATAAAAATCTTTAGAAAGTACAAGTACCCTGAAGGGTATGAAAAGAAGGACAGAGATGTGCTCTATAGGTTATATTCATAGTTTGTAGTTTATGATGGGGTAATGTACGAGAGAATGCCTGATGGAGTTTATTTATGGTGCTTGATTGAGGAGGATGCTTGTAAAGTCATAAAGGAGGTGTTTGCAGGAGTTTGTGGTCCCTATATGAATGAGAAAATGTTAGCAAGCAAGATTTTGATACTCAAATACTACTAGACATGACTACATTCATAAGGTTCAGAGTTGTCACGGGTGTCAGATTCATAGAAGTCTCATTTGCCATCTATCGAGTTATAGAAATTAACCTCACCTTAGTTGTTTATAGCATGGACATCAATGTAATTAGAGAAATCAGATCAGATTCTACTAGAGGGCACAAGTACATCGTAGTGACAGTGGACTACTTTTCAAAGTGGGTAGAGGCGAAAGCCTTAGGTAAGCTAAGGGCAAAACATATGGCACAATTTATGGAGAAAAACTTGATATGCCATTACGGCATGCCTCATCATAGTATTATAGATAATAGAGTCCATTTCTAGGTAGAAGTCAAGGACATGTTGAGAATATATAAGGTGGTCCACCATAAGTTGTCACCTTATAAACCGTAGGCTAACGGAGCAGTGAAAAAGGTAAATAAGAATGTTAAAAACATGATTGCCAAAATGGTTAAAACACATGAGGACTAGTCTGAGAAATTACCTTTTGCCTGTTCGGTTATCGAACTATGGTGAAGACATCAACCGAGATGACACTGTATTCCCTAGTGTATGGAATAGAGGTTGTGCTATCGATTAAGTTAAAAGTGAAGTCTTTATGGGGATGAAGTTTAACATCCCTGAGTACTTATAGGTAAGAAATAAATTTGAACAGCTATCTTTATTAGATGAAAAGATATTAAAGCCCTTGTATCATATTCAATTATATCAAGCCAAGATGGCTCTTTTGTTCGATAAGAAAATGAAGCCAAGCATGATAAAGATTGGTGATATGGTGCTAAAGGCAATCTGACCATAGACTCATGATCCTCGAGGGAAATTCAGGCCAAATTGGGAAGGCCAATATGTGGTCAAACAAATCTAGTCAGTTAGAGTGCTAAAATTAATAGATATTAAGGTGTGAGAAAAGTGAAAATAGCCCACTAATTCAAAAACTCGAGAGAATGGATTAGGAAAAAATTAGGGCATAAATAAATAATGAAGAAGAAAGAAGAAAAGAAAAAAGAAGCTCATTAAGTTGAAAACCTGAAAGGGCAGCTTAGACAAAAGTTAGAGCATAAAAATGAGCAAAATGAATATAATAAAAGTTGATAGAGTGTGACTGACCACTAGGGGATCATTAGTAGGACAATTAGGTGAGAAAACAATGATGGATTATTAAAGGACTAGGGTGGCAAAAGCATTAGCCAGATAATTAGATGATCTAACGTGCTAGTGTTAAAAGTAGAAATTATGCATTCAATTAATGTGTAATATGAATAATGTAAGTGATTTATGTCGAGCATAATATCAGATTGAAGTGAATTTGCATAATTTAAGTAAATTCAGTGGTACATGTCTTTGAATTAGAATTAAATATATGATAAATCTTCTCTCATAAAAGATCATTGTCTACTGTTTGTTAATGTGATACCTATAACTCTAAAGGTTATGCAACCATGCGATGTAGTCTATGTTATCGTCATGCTGAGGGTTTTTACTCATACAGAAGTTATAGATGTGATGACTGGTCCAAGTGGTCTCAAACCTATCCAGGAAGTGTTGGGTTAGAAGGCTCTCAACAAATAAAGGAAGGAACTGTGCCTTAAACTAGGAACTACTAAACTGACAGCGCACGCGAGCAGGGTTATAAAATGTGCCTGAAACTAAAGCAAGAATGACAACATAATCCCTATAAGTCCTCAACGTAACACACAATAGGTTCCACAATGGATAGAGCTCTAACGAATGTCAGTGACAGTGATATGGGACAGCCACTGACCCATTCATCTATAGTAGTGGCTACCCTAGTCAGACAATAGTTTGAATCATGTTATGGATAATAAAGTCTCACATCTATGGTTAGTGTAACCAATAGTCCCAACCTCTCTTGTAACCATATTTGAAAAAAAAAAAGAGAATAAAATGAAAAATAATGAGAAAATGAAAATAAAATGCTCTTTAAGTTTAAAACCCAAAAAGGTGGCCTAAGCAAAACTGAGTAGCCTATTGGATTGAAAACCTGCAAGGGTGGTCCAAGTAAAAGTTAGGACAATAATAAAAAAATAAGAAGAAGTAAAAACAAAAGAGAAAAAAGAAATATAAGGAAAGTGGATGTAAGAAGAATTCATATGAAGTAACAGTGGGCTTTCCATAAAGGAATCACTGACCCCCAAAGCCATTCTATCTAGTCTCATGATGGTCTCTCCCAAAATTGTCAGCACAAGGCTCCTCCCTGATTCCACTCCCTCCAAAAGTGGTAAAATCTGTAAATCAATATTATCGTCATCCCTCCTTATACTCGCCCATCAAAATAGTAGTTACAATGCGAGTTCGAGCAACTCAAGCATGATCCCTAAAAGGCAAAAGGGTAATTAAAGGGACCATGAGAATCTTCTCCTCCCTTAGTGTACACTGAGGGACATCCTTATATCATAAGTTAAATAGCTCTACCATCTTCCTGACATATGAATAATTTAGTTGAGGTAGTGCAATTTGATCTACTGATGTGACACGATAGTCAATAATAGTTCCAAACTCGTCCAATAGAGAACAAATTTCTATATCTCCAAAGTGGAAGTTATGAGTAGTGGAGTCCCATAAGTTGCAAGCTACTTGCAAAAAATAAAACTCAAGACAAACGTCAAAAAGGTAACAGAGAGCTGAAAGACTTACCTATGGTAGATTAGACAAAATTTAGAGTGGTAGACACTTTAGAAAGGTTTTTACCATGTTTGGGGAATTAAAGAATGCAAATGAAAAAAGTGGAATCAAAATGGACTTTTATAGTAGAAGGACAAACATGTGGGTTGTACAATCCCTAATCAAGGTTGTAATACCGTAAAGCTAGGTTATACAATCCTCTTTGACAAGGTTGTACAATCCTTTAGTTGGGTTGTACAACCTTCCCCTTCTATGAACACAAATTGAATGGTTTTCCCTTTGATTTCTGGGTTAGAGAAAGCTTGGGTACCAATCCTATAAAGCATATATGTAAAAGAAGTAATAATATATGTTTGAGATGCACAATTAAGAAATGAAAATCAAATATTTCGCTTTGGCAAACTAGATACCAAAGTTTGATCGAATTTAGAGGCAATGTAACCTCAGTTTACCCTAACATATGTAACATCACTGTCCACATTCATTGACATTATCATATGAACATATTCATTGCATAAATGATATGAAATCTTACATGAACATATGCATTGGATAAATGATCATTTAGATACGTGAATTGGATAAGCACGATGATGACACATGCACCATTGCATTTGGGACACTTGAACATATATGTAATGTTTGTATAGTTGCATGGTAAATTATTTCATGTTGTGTGCATGTTACAGCAACATAAATAATAGTGTTATAAAGCTTATTTTAAAGTATAAGGAGCATCTAGAAATTAGGAGATGGATAGAGGTGTTTAAGAAGTGAAGAAGAGGGACTAAAAGAGGAAAGTGAATTTCCAACCAATAGGAATGCAATACCATGATTTTGTCTTGGTACAATAGCTTTACAAGTGAAATTTTTTACCCTTTAGGATTAAAATAGAGAGCTTAGACATAAGGTACAGTAGAACAAA
Organism: Omphalea diandra; assembly: GCA_949677035.1. Lineage (NCBI taxonomy): Eukaryota > Viridiplantae > Streptophyta > Magnoliopsida > Malpighiales > Euphorbiaceae > Omphalea > Omphalea diandra. The sequence goes on along the minus strand of CATIWR010053575.1, from coordinate 13,475 downwards.
GAGAGAGCTAAGGAAGAAAGAAAGGAAAGAAGAAGAAGAAGAAAAAGAAGAAGGAGAGGGAGAAGAGTGAGCTACCAAGGAGGAAGTATAAGGTTTTCTGGTTCTGGGACAATAGGTAAGTTAATTTATCTTCTTCTCAAATGAAATTAACCCCTTATGACATGTTAATCATGCATGGTTAGTGAGAATTATGGAGTATTTGAGGTAGAACTCTTGGATGGAAGTTGAAATTCAAAAGAATAAGAGTTGATTGTGTTGATTTTATTATTAGAGCAGAATTTTGTACCCCTAATTTCATAACCCTAGAAGAGGAATTAGAGAAAGTCAAATATATGAAAGTTGTAGCTTTATGCCTCATCTAAATTCATACGAAACAGTTTTGCTTGATTTGGTGTGAGTGAGGAGTTATGAAGCCTTCATTAGGGCTGGTTCACAACCAATCGAAATCACCTCAGTCTTTATGTTTTCTTATATTTTGATGGCCTTAAGTTTTGATTTTGAAAAAGTGTACACATGCAATTTCTAGGTTATATCCCCTCCTATAAAGTAGTTTGGATTGATTTATTGTATGGAAAAAGATATGGCTCATTGATTGTGACTAATTTTGTACTCAGATGAAACCTCACATGTCTTTTAATTCTATTTTCCAAGAATTTGATAGTCATAGATTAGGAATTTGATGATTTTTAAACTTGAAAATGTATATTTACATATTCTATAAATGACTTCAAAATATTGTTGCCAAATTTTGTATGGTTGTTGAGATATTGCCCCTTCATTATGACTGATTATCACCATGTTGAAAATCTGCTCACCCTGAGATTAGTCATATGTTTTGGTGATTTTATAGATTGAATTAGACAATGAGCAAAACATGAACAATGTTCCTTTATGTGTTGAGTGACTTCTAGTAAATCAGTTTTGCAATTTGATTTGTATGATTTGACATATACCCAAGAATGTAAAACATACTCAAACTAAGATAACATTGAAATAAAGCAAAATTCAAAAATTCACCCCATTTTTTGTACATCTTATATTGGCCTAAAATTTGAGTATGTTGTATCATTATATGTCTAGTTTGTTTAAAAAAAAAGAATCAAGTCATTTGGATAAGTATATCGATAATTATTACTATGAGAGTGTAGCAAGCTCAGGCTACCATATAAGGAAAAACATGCATAAACACTAGGTCCACTTGCATGGATCATACCATAGTTGCATACCAAGCATTCATAATCATTTTGGCATACTTATAACCATGTATGTATCAAATTTTAGGATTTCAACACTTTAAGGAAGCCCTAGAGAGAGAACCAAACCTACCATAAAGGTTTGTTACATAAAAAGGTGAGTAAAAACGATAATTAGATTCTAATGTGTATATGTGTGATAATTTTATGATGTGATTATGTCCTTTTACATATATATGTGATTGAATTGTTACCTTTTACATATGAATACAAGTCAATTAAGAATTATATGGTCTTAATGATTACTTGGTATACCATTGTTATGAACAATTGCATATGGAACTAAAAGGATGTTGTGATCGGCTTGTCAAACACTTGCAAATCACATGGAAGATGGACTAATATGTCCTATTAGCACATGTTATGGATCAAATGGTTCACTTTTATATGTTGGCCAGCAAAATCAAATGTCACTTGAATCACATGAATTCCCGAGAGCAATGTTTACCTTGCAAGGTCACGACACAAAAATAAATCTATTGCACTAGCACTTGCATAGTCAATTGTTATACTTGTAATGTATCCTAATGATATTCTTATGTTGGTTGTGCTATAAGAATCTGACTATTGTTTTTATTCATTAAGTCGTGACTCATCAAATCGCAAATTTTTTTCAGATACTGAAGCATAAGATTGGACATTTTGGTGCTTAGGGTTTTGCATCGAGACACATGGACCACAGGTCGTCGACTGAATTCCAACTCTCTCTTTCCTTGTGTCATGTACATACATCTATATAGGAACCAGTTTATAGTCACTAGCCTTAAAATTAGTTAACACATATGTACAATAAATACATGTTGGATTGTATGTGTATGATGTATAAAACCTTTATGCATATGTATTTTGGACATGAATGCTATGAGTTTTGTAAATGAAAATGGTCGTTATACATATCCAAAGAAAACATCTAAAAGCAGGGCTTTCAAGTCACTAGTAAATTGTGTAACTATATAAATATTTATCTAATAAACTATACTAGAATGGAAGGAAAAGAAGAAAAAATGTCCTAAGTAGTTAAAAAGAGATGGGGCATCTAAAGGACTCAACTAGTTGTGCTTTTAAAAGGGGTTGCTTCAAAATCCTCTACCTTACCATTTGTATTTACATCTTCATAATCTCTGGCTCTCTAGGCCAGGTGTTCCATCTCTACCTCCACCTATGCAATATGTCGATCCCTCTCCTTAATCTTACGGTTCTGGTGCTTGATCGTCTCCTGCAAGAAACATGAGGGTTAAAGATTTTTAGGGCACTAAGGACACAAAACACAAAACCATGAACATGCATGCATGCACTATTGTATTCATGTTTCACTAACCTGCATAAAGCACGTCTGCTATGTCATGGCCCTTTTCATCACAACAATCAGGCCCATCATGGCTTCTACCTAAACAAGAGGAATTTGCAAGAAAAGAAAAATAAATGGCATCAGAAGTATGATTAACAATATAAGGTACAATAAATGCAAAGAAACAAAGTACTTACATGAGTCATCTGCAATAACATCAACGACCCAATCAATAAAGCCATGTAAGACTCTACTAGGCTGTCCAACATAAAGGCCAAATGGCCTGTTACTATAGGCTCCACACCTCATGGAGCAAATCTGTGAGCCCATTTGCAACGAATGACAGTCAAATTAGACTCAAAAGCAGAAGTAGAAGATCTCAAGTCACCTAGGTAGTAGTGCCTTGACCAATATGTTGCAAGGTAATCCCCTAGTCAAGTGCATAATAGGAAAACACATGAATGACTACCTCAGTTAAAAGAAGGCTCCCCATGAGTGTGCCAATCATTAGGACCTGTAAGGGACCCCTGCATAAGATAGTTGCTCTCATAGTATGTACCGCAACACCGCGACAACGTCTATACCTACTAGATCCTTCACCTAAAACAAACTAGTAAGCAGATGCTATGAGATGGGGCGCTCGATGAGACCCTCATGCTAATAAAAGATGTGCTCTTCTAGGTACCACTTCTTAATGGAAAGCCCTACCATCAAATGGCAATCGTAGGAGATAACCTCGACCTCTACCACTTCTAGCACTCATGTCGTCATAGGACCTCTACAGTCGAAATGTAACTATAATAAAGACACAAACTCACTATAAGTATAATACTGTAAAATAAAAGGAATGATTGTGACTAATGTAATTATATCAATTTAGGAAAAATACTAGGTCCAAAGTGATAGTGTTAGGCGAGGACGCTTAGTATCTATAGGTGAATCCTCATAGCTCACTACACTCTAATGTATAAAGCGAGGATAGTTGCTCTCCATGTCGTCCTCAAGATCCAACCCCTGCAATAGGCCCAGCTCAATGGCCCATGCCTGTTAATAAGCAATGATGTAAGCCTTAAAATGATGAAACAAGGCTAAAGAATAAAGAATAAAAGAGAAAAGTAATACTCACTATAAGGACTCTCCAGACGACGCACATATAGCCCTAACCTCGAAAGCATCAATCAAGATAATGGTAGAGGTATGCTAACACCATAGACCCTCATTCAAAGCAGTGTAGCGAGCTTAAGTCCTCCAGTATAAGCATTAGGCATAGCTCCACTACCCCATAAACATCTGAAAACACGAATCCTAATAAGGCATATAACAAGTAGCAATGTGCATAATGATTGACAATCTCCCTAGGGTTGTCATTGAAAATGGTAGGTGCGCCCATCTAATGCTCAGCTTGGTCATGGTCCCACTTCCCTTCAATAAGGGAACGCAGCCTAAGACCCTTCTTGAATAATCTCTATGAGGAACTCAATAGTATACTCCAAAATCAATAGGCAGTAAGAAGCCCGTGAGACATAACCCAGTCAAAAAATGAAGTCCCTAGGAGTGATCATGATCTCGCCAATCAAGGATAGATGAAAGATATGAGTCGTGTCCATCCATCGCTCCACCAGTGCATGCATCATCGATAAATTGATACTCAGTGTCTCATCAGGAAGCAGCCACAAGAAAGTCTTGATCTCACTCTCTAAGCGAGCTATGACTCAGAGGTTCAATGTATGACTCCATGCTCTAATCAAACAGCTAGAGTCGCCCCCTTTATAGAACTCCCTAAAAGGAGAAGAAAGAGATTACATATACTATATATATATATATATATATGTGTGTGTGTGTGTGTGTGTGTGTGTGTGTGTGTGTGGTTAAGAAGACAGTGGTCCTAATCTTTAGGGTTTAAAAAATATATAATTTTTTAGAGACAAAATATCACAAGACAACAAATCCACATAAACAATGAACTATTCGCTCAGGTATGTATCCTACTTGTTTAGGAATCTCTTTGAGTTAATTCCAATTATTTTCCTATCCAAGTTGTAAAATGAGCTTAAGACACACAAACCAAGGTAAATAACTAGACTTACAGATAGAAAATAGATTTTGCTGAAAATAAAGGGTGAATGTCCTAGAAATTATATCTAAATATTTTAAAAGCTAACATAATCTTCACAAGTAAAAGAGTAAATTTGAGTGCAGTAACTAAAGCCTACGTGATAAAGTAAATAGAAAATAAAAATAAAATCGATAATAAGAGAAAGGACACCTACCACTCCTAAAACTGCTCTTGCGAGATGATGGTAAAAATTATAGATCGTTGGTATATCATTAACAGGAGGGTAGTTGGGCAAAATCATCTTCGTAGTCGAGTTCTTCAATAGGCTCACCCACTCAAATTTCTACTGAGATCGCAGCTGCTCTAGGGCATCCAAAATTGGGAGGTGATCATCGGAAAACTCCTCTTGAACATCGAGCATCTCGTTATCATGAAACTCAACCATGGTAATCATTGAGACAAGCTAAGGTAGTCTAGGAGCTAAGTCTAAAGTGCAAAGAGAGGAAGTCTAGGGAGAAAGGAGGAATAGCACAAATGAGATGAAACACCCTTGAAAGTGCTTATACAACAGCCTGAGATTATACAACCCTTTAAGGCTATTCAACCTTACTAGGCTGAGTTAGCCCCTACTGGGCCGAGCAGATCCAGCTCTCTCTCCTTGACATGGCAAAACCAGCACCCCCCAACTCTAAATGCTCTTTACTCCCCAAGAAGCCCAATTACACTTAAAATTACCAAAATGCCCCTAACTTCCTAGAGAGGCTCAAAACACCCAGAATTATTAGAACACCCATAAAATTCTAAGAGGTTTTAGAACACCCAAATTATTAAAATACCCTTAACTACACAGGGAACTCCATAGTACTCAATTTACCAAAATGGCCTCATTCAATTTAAAATACCTAAAGAGCGCTCTAAGTTTCCTTATTCAAGTCAGGCCACCAAGATATCCATAAATGACAAAATTGCCCTCTCTAAAACTTTAAAAGTATTTCAAGGAAAATCCTTTTCTCCTAGAAATGGTAAAACCTAACGAAAGGTTTCTGCAGCATCTAGGCCCAGGCCTATTACCTTGAGATGGGAACAAACTTTTAATATAGTAGGAAAAGGTACAAAGATATGGATTCAGTTTTACCAAAGGCCCAAATGACATAAGGGTTGCCCAAGAGGCATCCTTGAGCCAAAATCAATAGTCAAAAAGGCTAAAAGCTAATAAAAAGTCATCAAAACACCTAGTACCTACTATATAGCAGTCAGAACCACTTCAATACATGTTTGAGAGCTGCTTAAAAGTCATCAAAATACATAGTACCTACTAGATATCTATCAGAACCATTTCAGGAAGTGCTTAAGAACTGATGAAAGGTCATCAAAACATCTAATACTACTAAATAGCTGCCAGGACCACTCTAGTACTTGCTAGAAGGCTACTAGAAGGCAAAGTTCAGCCTTGGTACTTACTAGAAAGCTACAAAGAAGTTCAATATTTGCTTGAGAGCTATTCAAACTTAATACTTACTAGAGGGCTACTAGAAGGAGAAATTTCACCTTGGTACTTACTAGAGGGATGCTAAGAAGCATAGTGCTTGCTTGAGGAGTTATTAAGTAATTTGTAACCTTTCGAATCCTTTGTCTAGAGCCCAAGTTTATAACTAATGCTTTGTTGTGTCTTGTCCTACATCATTTCTCAAATAATATTTTTTCAAGCCCCATAAAGTAGGAGGTAAACTGTAAGCATCAAATTTTGGGTCTCAAGATGCAAGCCCTGTAATGAAAGTCATTGAATTCATTCCCTAAGATGCAAAGGGAATTCCTAAAGGGAGAGATAAAAGGCCTTAAAAAGCTTGAAAAAACCCAAAGACCAAGGCCATACAAAGGCTACGGTTTCAAGTAAAGTTAAATGGGTTGTACAGCCCTAAAGAAAGGTTATATAGCCTTTTAAACCCTAATCTTTAGAATATTCTAGAAAATGGCCCTCCCCCTTTTAACAATAAAGCAATATAGCCTAGACAAAGGGATGTACTACCTATTCTTAGTTGTACAACTTACATGCAAATCCTAATTCCAGTACAACACTCTTTTTCTCTGTGATTGGATGCATCCATAGTACAACCAAACCTATTTTTAGCACTGTGCACCCATCTAATGCCTATAACTACCCCCTCATTTTAAGAGAAGAAGGAGGCTTGGAAACCCTAACTAAAATCTATCAAAATCAATTCTCGAACACTCCTAGGCACAGGAAAACTAAACGTTAACCTCATCCCACTTTCTCTAAGGTAAAACTAGGCTTTCATCTTTGCATTTATGCATTTCCATAACACCTTTGACTGATATTGGACTTGTCATTGTGTTTCTAAAGGCAAAGACATCACTAGAACACACCCAGGACCCTTGTTCCCCTTTTTTTTCTCTCCCTTCATTTCTAATTTTCTATTTTTTTTGAAACCCAAAAAAATAAGGGTTATACAGCCTTATTGGTAGGCTATATAGCCCTATTCCTAGGTTGTACAATGTTTATTCATGGTTGTACAGGTTTTCTACAACACAGCAGAAAACTTTATTCTCCTTTATTTCAGATTTCTTGGTTTTAGGGGTAACTTTTGGGATACTTGGTGACTCTAATGATAGAGTCAGGTGAAGTCTAATGACTTAATACCCCTATTCATCATAAAAATGGAGTCTTGTTTGTTTTCTAAATGATTTGCAGTACCTTTCTATCTAAATGCTTTTGTATTTCCTCTTTTTCATTAGCTTTGAAATTATGTTTTGACTTTATTCTAGATACTGAGAGACCATGATCAAGTAAGGAACTTAAAGTTCCCTTGACCTTGAAAGCGTTCTTAGTATTGGAGTTTATGTGCTAGTTATGCGAATAGTGTTTTGTCCCTTAACCTCCCCTTTTGATTTGGTATCCTAACTTTTATAATAGCTAGTTATGCCATTTGTCTTTAGCACTTTGTGAGCAATATGAGGGAGGGTTTATCAACCTTAGGATTTTATTTGAGGTGAATCTTTACCTTAGGCCATTAAATGTCCTCTAAATGCTTTCTATTATATGTTCATCTTTCTTTTTTATTCATTACCTATACATTTTCTTCATGTCTTATATTCTAATTTGTGATGTTGAAATGTGACTATTATGGACCTTGATATATGCTTAAGACCTTGACTTTAGAGATGTGGTAAGGTGGTAACTATAGACCTTATCTTACTCCTTTTGGGTTACTTTAAGTTTTCTTTGTTAGTTTTCCATATTTATTCATCACTAACTTAATTTCTTCATTTGGGTGTAGGTGTCATCACTTGATATGTCCCATGAGTTTGGTCTTGATCACTACCACATATTGATTATAGATGTTTATGTGGGTGAATGGATGATGATGCATACTAAATCCCAATGCCATGTCACATGATTCCCTTATCCATTATGAATGATTATATGTGTATGGATGATGTATACATGAAACCCTTCTACCATGATGCATGACCCCTCTCTCCTTTTGAGCTAATGACTTGATTTATTGAAATGGATCATGTTTAGATGTATGCTTAGGGGTGATAATTGGACTAATCAATAATCGGGTAGTTTAGGGTGCCTAACCTCTTCCCCAAGTCGTACCTAATTTTCAAACGCGATCTTTGATGAGGTGAAGATGAAATGAGCCTTCTAATTAACATAGATAAGGTTCACATTTTGCTTTCCCCGTATTCTTGTCCCAAGCAAAATCAAGTGGTAACTCCACATTCTTTAGAGGTAGTACCAAGGTATTATCCCACTTTTGGTCCATCCTAATGACCACCATTTTGGATTAAGAGCTTTGAAATTATGCAAGGCCTAAAAAGACCCCCCATTAGTCTAATCACATGCCACGATTAGGGGTTATTAACAAAGTATAACCCTCGTCCTCTTGATCCCCTGATGATTGATAAAAGGTAGGAGTCGCAAGAAAGATTCCATTCGTTTGAGCGCAGTTGCAAAACCCCTGAGGCACTCATAAGTGATATATCCTTTTGTCGCGTCTAAATAACTATACCTAAAAAATTAAGTAGCAAAGTCTACCAATTGATCGATGTTCGATAGTGGGTAGCTATCCTTCGAACATGCTTTATTTAGGTCCATAAAGTTTATGCACATCCGTCATTTTCCATTTGATTTCCTCACCATCATAACATTACCCATCTAGTTAGGATATTTTGCTTTTCTAATAATACCTATATTTTAGAGTTTGGATACTTCCTCTCACATGGCTTTCTACCTTTTGGAGGCGAACCTCTTTTTTTTTGCTTTACAAGTTCTGTTATGGAATCCACGTTTAGTTTGTGATAGGCAATTGAAGGATGGATCCATGGTATCTCTTCTAGTTTAGAGGTGAATGCCCTGATATTCTCCCAAACGACATGGATTAGTAGTTCAGTTGCTAGTTGGCTTATATATGCACCATACTAAATTATTTTATTGGTGGAAATTTTAAGTTTAGTTAACTCACCAACTGGCTATTAGCACTTTTTTTGGGATCAAGTGCATCACCTTTGGATGATTTTTCATTTTGTTGGAGGGTTTACACTCCATTGCTAATTTCTAACTCCCTTGAATAGTTGCTACTCCTTTAAGTGTAGGTATCTTCATGGTCAAACACCACATGTTGTGCATTACACTTGTCTCATAATAAAAATTATTGATCTATTATATGAAATAAAGTTTTTACTTGAGAGGTTAAGCCTAAATGCTCTTCCATCATTTCCACTGATAAAATTGTTATTCCTATGGATTTTAGCTATTTTTCTCTAAGTCTAATAAGGGGTTTGCCTACTCTTCGAAGGTTAGCCAATACCCTTCTCATGGCCCTATATGTTTGTTCTATTAGTGCATTTACGGCGTTGCCACTATTTACTAACAACCTTTTACTAAATACTCATTGATTATTCCTTTTACCATAAATGCTTCATTGCAAGGGCTTTCCACTTGTTCGTCATCTTCCAGACCAAATGTTACTAAAGGCATGAGGTTTCTCTCAACATTTATCATAAAGATGTCTGATCGCTGGCATTTTCTTATTAGAGTGTTCAATGGTTCACATCGCATTATGACATTTATTATTCCTACTACAACCCTTTGGCAATCATTTATTCTTTGCTCAGTATCATCTTCTGTGGGCCTCTTCCCTTTGTCATCTTTGATGAACTTTCATAGGGCTCCTATTTGTATTAACCTTGACTTTTTTCTTGAGGTCCCAACACTATTCGATATCATGCCTATGATATTCATGGAACCTATAAAATAGAGATTTATCCCTCTTGACTGCCCTATCAAAGTTTAGCCTTTAAGGGTACTTTATGTCAATCCTATTTTCCTTAATCCAGAGAAGGATGTTAATTTTAATTTCGTTTTGGAGTGTGAATTGTGAATCTTCGTTGCTCTTCATTATGTCGAAGGAAGGGGTATAACTCTAGAGCATTCAACGAGCAAAATTGTCAAATTTTTTTTCTTGGAGCTTCTTCTGGTTCTAGCATTTGCCATTCTTGCATTCCTCTCTCTTCCCCTTGTCCAGCTCAATATGCCTCTGAGCTATAGAGATTGGCTCATAGTATGAATCAACCATTTTAGTATGAAGCTTATCCTTCAATCATCCAAAAGTAGTTCCACTTCTTATCGCCTCTACTGCTATTAATAACTTCAATCTCTAATGCTTCTTTATTGAACTTGTCAATATATTCCTAAAGGGTTTCACCTTTTCTCTATCTACAATATCTCAAGAAGTTAGTTTTTCTCTTATGAGGGATATTAGTGCCAAACTATGAGAGAAAAGCTTCATCTAACTCTTTAAACAAACAAATGAAACTAGCAGGTAACTGAAGATATCACCTTTGTGCTGTTTTGATTTGGGTGGTAGGGAAAACCTTATAAAGGATGGAATCTGAGATGTTGTTTAGCTGCATGGTTGTTTTAAATGTGGATAAATGTGTCTGGGAGTATGCTGCTCCATTGTGTGTCTGCAAAGTAAAAAGTTTCCACTTGGTCAGGAACTTCTCCTCTATAATTTCCCACACTAAAGGCAAAGCCTCTAGATATTTCTTAATAAAACTAGATCTAGCCTTTAATTGTCCTTCCTGAAGTTAGCTTCGTCCTCCAAGTCATTCCCAGTCTTCCTTTCGTCTTTAACTAATGTTTTTGTCCTGTTATCTTGGTGAGTGTTCTAGGACCCTTATGGATTTACTGGAGGAAGAGGTTCTTCAAGTTGAGGCTCTGTATGTGGTAGAGGGTTTAAGGCAGCCAAGTTGGTATTCAAGGCCCTGGTATATGTGCCTTGAAAGAGTCCAGGGCTATTTTCATGGTTCTTGTTAAGGCCTCTTGAAATTGAACCAAGGCATTATAAATAATTGTATTTGTTGCATGAACCACAACATTAGTTAGGTGATCTGATGATGTATAATCAGGGGATTTTTCTTCCTCTTGAGAGGGGTTAGATGCATTTTTAGAATGGTTGGCCATTCTTTTTTTTAGGATCAAAAGGCGTAGGTTTGTTAAAAAGGTGTATTGAACAGTAAAGTTAGGAATTTAAAGAAAGATAAATGGCAAAAGCTAAGTTTTTCCCACAAATAGCACCAATTGATGGCCCTTTAATCTTAAATGGGATAAACGACCTGTAAGAATGGTCAAACGTAAGCTTAAGGAAGCTGGGTGTCTTACAACTACTATGATGCTTAAGTTAGAATGTGTGTAACAAAGTTTGAGTGTTAAGAGAATTGAGAGTTATTAAAGAAGTAGAAATTATGAAAACCCTAGCAAAAACATCCCTCAACAATGTAAAATCATGAAAATTTATACCTCTCCCTTCCTTTAGGATCCTTCTCACTCATTGCCAAAATAGTGTATGTTGTGCTTGTTTGTATTATCCTGAAGTATTCGAAAAAGCATCGATTTTGTAACTGCCTAGCTCCTGAATGTTTAGACATCTTTTTGTCTTGTAGCAACTTTCAAATGGTCTAATTGTTCGGTTATCCAATTGTTTGAGTTTTGATGATTGCTCACCTATCTAATCTTCAAGGGTTCGGTTCAAAAAAAACCATTTGTATGACACATGTCCATTTCTAGGACATTCGGTTATATAAGCACTACCATTTTACAAGTCAAAATGTGAATTGAGCAATTATTATATTAACTTGATTTATGATAAAACACTCTTCAATAAAAAAAAATTAAATAATATTAATTTATAAAAAAATAATATGCAAAAACTATCTTTTAGCCTTATATTTTTTGTAGCCTATTTTGTAACTTCTTTTAATAATTTTTTTACTTTATTTATAATTATTTTTTGTTAGATAGTTTTACATAAAATTATACTCGTCTATATGCCAATTGACAAATGTAAAATTTTTATCTCAAATAAATAGTTAGTTAACAAATAATAATTACTCGTTGAAAACTGAATTTGGATAAGAATTATATATGTTTAGTTTACTTATTATTTATTGTTGGTTACTGTTATTGATCACTATTGTTGGTTGCTAGTTACAAGTTGCTAGTTATTGGTTGATATTAAATATTTGCTAAAATTATTATTTGTCAATTATTGTTTAAAAATATAATTGTCAACATAGAAATAAAATTTAAATAGATAAATTTATTTTATATTTTAAAAATAAATAATATAAAATCATCCATTAAATTTTTATAATATATATTAAATATTAATATAAAAGCGATTTTATTAAAAACTAAATAATATGTTAGATATAAATAATGATTTAAAATTTAAATAATTAATAAATAAAAAATTATTATTATTAAATAAAAATAACATTAAAATAAATGTTAAATAAAAATAACATTAAAATAAATGTTATGTTATATATAACATAAAAAGTTAAGGATAAACTTATTTTTAATTATAAAAGTAAAATTTATTGATGAAAAATAATAAAAAAAAGATAGTTTTTGAACTGAAGTTTTTATATAACCTACTAGCTAACCATTCTTATTTGAAATAAATTAATTAAATATATATTTGATATCTTTTACAAATGGAAATGTAAAATAATCCCTTAAAAAGGAAAAAAAATGCCCCTTAATTGCATGTATTGATTAACAATTGTAAATTATTGTATTAAATCGACTTACAAATAAAATATTTGACATAAAATCTAGATTTTATGTCAATATGGTCTTAGTTCAATAGTTAAGTTGTCTGACTCCTAAAGTTTAGAGTTTGAAATTTTAAAGTCACACTCATTAGAAAAATTTTATTGTAAATAACTTTCTAACATGAATACGAGTAGTCTTATACATGAAAAATGTGAAATATTTGACTCATATATATATAATTATCCAAAATTTTGGGTACATATTTCAAGCAAAGATTATGCTTATCTATTACAGTTACGGTCAGATGTTCCAAAATTACTACTTCCTTTAAGGACACGCTCGTTTGAAAACGTTGCAGTGTTCTCAGGAGAATGATGAAAAATGCCTAGTTTCTTTCTTAATGTCTCCTTTTTCCGCTTCCTTTTTTTGACTTGAATTGTTCAAAATTTTCCAAACAGTGACTAAATAAGCTATTCAGTTGTTGCCTTGAATTGTTCGAAATTTCTTCTTAATGTTATTATAATAATAAATTTAATATTTATTTAATAATAAATTTAATATATATATATATTTATATATATGTATATATATATATATATGTATATATATGTATATATGTATATATATGTATATATATATATAAATACATATGTATATATATATATATACATATGTATATATATATATATATATATACATATGTATATATATATATATATACATATGTATATATATATATATATATACATATGTATATATATATATATATGTACATATATATACATATAT
>CATIWR010053538.1:0-37917 GCA_949677035.1 Omphalea diandra | reverse complement strand
AGATTATCCTTGGTATTCAATATATAGCACTTGCATCCAAATACTCTTAGGTATGATATCTTGGGTTTTCTACCATTCCATAGCTCATAAGATGTTTTATTGAGAATGGGTCATTTAAAAACTCTATTTGCAATATAACACAAAGTATTAATGGTTTCGTCCCAAAAGTAATTTGGTAAAGAATACTCATTGAGCATAGTTCTAACCATTTCTACTAGTGTTCCATTTTTTCTCTCTACAACACCATTTTATTATGGTGTTATAGGGGTTGAAAAATTATGAAAAATCCCATTCTCTAAATAATAAGATTGAAAAGCTTTATTTTGAAATTCCTTTCCATGGTCACTTCTTATAGAAGAAATGAAGTAACCTTTTTCATTTTGAATTCTGTTGGCCCTTAGCACCAAGAAGAGAGGGGGGAGGGGGGTTGAATTGGTATATAAAAATTAAAACAAGATGGTAAGAAAGAAAATTAGTAGAATGGAGACACAAGATTTATAGTGGTTCAGGTATATTTGACCTCATGCCCACTCCCCAATTCTTAGCAATTTGGTGTTTCACTATCTTCCAATGGCGTTTTCAAGCTCACACCAAACTTTTACACTTGTGTTTTGAAGGCTCATACAACAATCTTTACACTTATGTCTTTGAGGTTCACACAACAACCTTTACACTTATGTTTTTAAGGCTCACACAACAACCTCTCTTAGTATTTTTATAGGCTTACACTACAACCTTTACAAATGGTGTTTATGCTCACACCAAACATTCACCTAAAGAAGAGAAAAGATTGAGTAGCAAAATTGCAAGAGTTCGGATTACAAATTAATAAATTCTCTTGCATTTACATCTGTTTGATGAGGTATTTATAACCTCTATCCACCAAAGGGATGTTGCAATAAAACTGGTAGCAAATCTTCAAAGTATACTAGATAGATTTTTGCATTAAATGCTTGTCAGGCTTCATTCATGATCGCTACTACTCTTTCACGATCGCGATTTTTTAATTTCCATATGGGAGCTAAAACTTACGGTGAAAAACCCCATTTGTGTCTAACGACTAGTCCACGTGTCATCTTCCTAGTGGTTCACCAGGAAAATATAGTTGTTGCCTTTCAACTGCTCATAAAAGTAGCGGTCACGATATTTCTTGTATAGGCAGTGACTAAGGACGCAAAATCGTCTGCCAAAAATGTTCATCTTCTTCCTCATGATTCACGATCGCTACCCACAAATTGCCATCGTGATTTTTGTCTTCCAACGGTCACTTGCGACACTTGTCAAGCTGTAGTTATGGACTTGATTCCCTCTTGAGTTACTTCAAAATTTATGGTCGCGACTGAGGCATGACACTCACCGCAAATTCATTTGTGACTTTGGCTCTGCTTTCTTTGAATTGGTCATGACATTGAAAAAACTTAAGTATGAAGTTATGATGCTCCCCCTCAACTTATGTTATAAGTTTCAAGTTATTATTTTCTTCCCCTTAATCTTAAGTTATTACTATCTCTCCCCCCCTTTGGCAAGATTAAAAAAAGAGTGAAAGAGGGAAATGAAAATAAGCATAAGTATACATGAGGAGCAAAATAAGAATGCAAAATACAAAGATAAAATTCATCAATCACATAAGATAATGATTTGCAAAGAAATAACCTTTTTATATATATCGCTATGGGATCACACAAGTTTGAAACATAAACAAAAGCAAGAAAAATGCAAAGGATTCCTAATCTATAGAGTAGGAGAATCATCATCATCTTTAGAAGATGCTTCCTCTTACTCTTGTGTTGCTCCTTCGACTTCATCCCATTCCTCAACTTCGTCTTCATTGCCATCTCCATCATGCGTATCTTCAAATTCGATGAAGTCTGAAAGATGACAAGGAGGAGCCCCTAGTTTCTGTTGAAGATCCACCATATAACTATGAATATGTAATAGAAATAGGAATCTCCTTTTCATCATTCTCATTAATTTATCCAATTTGCAATCAATGGAGGCAAGAGACAACTTAGTCTTTGGTTTTGGTTGAGGAGGAGGGACTTGAACTGTGCCTTTTTCGATGTAGAGCCGCTTCTTTTTTTAAGCTTGTGAGGTTTCCATCTTCTTTACTCCTACTGCACGAAGGGTATACACGTAGGTGTCCGGATGAATAGCCTTGGCATTTATAAGGTAGGTGAGATCTAGAAAGTTTTGGGATGATATAAGTTTCTTAGTGAGGAATTTTTGTCCTCATCAAGGACTCCAACAAAATGGTATATGGCAGTGATATGAGAAGGCAACAAAAATTAGCTTTTGGGTTTGGTACTCATATGAATCAATTGATCCACAAGGTACCGACCAGTTTGGATGAGTTTATTTTTGACAAGGAAAAAAAGAAAAGCTAAGCCTTTTTAGGACACTTTCTCATTACCATCACCTTCTACGTTTACAAAAAAGGTGATGATACGGTGGATTATCCAAAGGGGTAGGGATTTGTCATGTTTATATAAAGAAGAGCAGGGGTCGTGTTTGGTTTCGATGGAGATTTTCAATAAAAAATTGGAATAAATAACATCAAGTGCGAAGATTATGAAGGGGATGTTTTCTCCAACTTGTAAATTAAATAGAGAAGAGAGTTAGTCAAAGGTAATGTAAAAAGGGTCGCTAAAGGCTCAGAACACTAACCCGTATTGCCCTGTTCTTGAATCGGCTTTTCGACTCAATTGTACGGTGCACATAAACTCTCACACACCCTCTTCATAACCGGGTTCATTTTAGAAGATGAATTTGTTCTAGCCCAAATTTGAGAGGAAAGCTCGTATTGCGGCGTTGATACCCAAGGTTGCCAACATAAAAGTTGAGGGTATCTTGTTTGAGAGAATGATCTTGGAAGAGTTGGCTTTGAACCTATATTTTTCTTCCTTGGTAACTTCTTTCATGAGATGGAGGGTAGGGGGTGCAGAGGGATGAGCCACTACCTTCCCTTTGACTGTCTTAGAGAACTTCTTTGGAGCCATAGAAAGAGAGGAAGAGAGTTTGGGAGAATTTTAGAGAGATTTGAAAGAGTGAAGATGTTTGGAATAGTAGTGAGAATGTCACTATTGTAGGGGTATTTATAACCTTTGAAGGGGTGCAAAAATGGCTATAAACAGCTAGAAATTAATTAATGAAGAGTTGGCAATGGTTGTCAGTCAAATTACTTAAATGTCTAGGAGGTTACTCTAATTCACATATGCAAATTCATGAGTCGCGATCGCAAATTCTAGAAAATGTGAGTAACAGACAAATTTTCGTCAAGAATACGTGCCTTAATGGTCAAAAAATTGAAATTTGACCAAAATTCACGATGGAGTAGAAATTTTGCGACCACGAATTGATGTTTGACAGTGGGTGAAATTGACTTATAATTCATGACTGTGAAGGAAGGATAGCAACAACGAATTATGAGTCAGTAATGAAAAATAGTTGAATTTTGAAAAAATTATGATCCACTTAACTATATCAACCATAAATATCACAAATCAACAAATATCAATACACATAGCAATATCATATATAAAAATTTTTACTTTAGGGAACTTCCATTAAGCATTTGCAATTGTCCCTTAATGATGTTCATCCTTTCTTCATTTAGAGGTTTAGTGAAAATATATGCAAGTTAATGATTTGTGTCAATAAATTATAACACAACAACACCTTTTTACACATGATCTCTTTGAAAATGATGTATAATTTCAATGTGTTTGCTCTTAAAGTATTGGATGGGATTTTTAGAGAGATTAATAGCACTTGTGTTATCACATTTAATAGGAATGTGATCGATCACTTTGCCAAAATTCTTTAATTGTTGTTTCATCTAAAGGTCTTGGGTGCAACAACAACTCGCCACCACATACGTTTCTTCCGTAGTGGATAAGGCAACCAACACTTGCTGTTTACTGAACTAAGAAACTAGGCATTCACCTATAAATTGGTAAGTTGTGGAAATGCTTTTTCTATCTAATAAGCTACCTGCAAAATCCACATTCGAATATCCTACGAGACTAAATGAAGAATTCCTAGGATACTATAACCCTAAGTGAATTGTGCAATGCAAATATTTAAAAATCCTCTTGAAAACATTCAAATTAGACTCTCTATGAGAGGATTGGAACTTCGTACACATACAAACACTAAACATGATGTCTGGTCTATAAGTAGTAAGATAAAGGAGAGATCCGATCATACCTCGATATCTGTTTTCATATACTATTTTGCCCTATTCGTCCTTATCTAGCTTGATGGTACCACCCATTAGAGTTTTTGCTACCTTGTAACCATCCATGCCACATTTCATGAGTATCTCCCATGTGTATTTGGCTTGGTTGATGAAAATCTTTTCCTTGGGTTGCTTGATTTGTAAACCGAGAAAGAATTTGAGCTCTCCCATTATGCTCATTTCAAATTTCCTAGTCATACACTTAGCAAAATCCTTATAAAGAGATTCATTAGTAGCACAAAAAATGATATCATCAACATAGATTTGAATAATTAATGTGTCATGTTTGTGCTTTTTAACAAATAGTGTGATATCCACCTTTCCTTTTTCAAAATCATTTGTCAAGAGAAATGAACTAAGCCTTTCATACCAAGCTCTTGGAGATTGTTTCAAACCATATAAGGCTTTGTTCAATTTAAAAACATGGTTTGCAAAACAATGCGACTCAAAACAGGGAGGTTGTTAAATATAAACTTCTTCCTTAATTATACCATTCAGAAATGCACTTTTAACATCCAAATACTCTAACGTGTGATATCTTGGGTTTTCTACAATTCCATAGCTCATAAGAAGTTTTATTGAGAATGGGTCTTTTAAAAACTCTATTTGCAATATAACATGTAGTGTTAATGGCTTCGGCCCAAAAGTAATTCAGTAGAGAATACTCATTGAGCGTTGTCCTAGCCATTTCCATCAATGTTCTATTTTTCCTTTTTATAACACCATTTTGTTGTGGTGTTCTAGGAGTTGAAAAATTATGAAAAACTCTATTCTCCAAACAATAATTTTCAAATGACTCATTTTGAAATTCCTTTCCATGGTCACTTCTAATAGAAGATATCAAGTAACCTTTTTCATTTTAAACCCTTTTTGCAAAGCTTTTAAAAGCATCAAAGGATTCATTCTTATGACCTAGAAAAGATACCCAAGTCAACTTATAGTAGTCAGCTATAAGGACTAGTGCATAATGCTTTCCACCTAAGCTAACACTTCTAGTGGGTCCTATCAAGTTCATATGAATAAGTTGAAGGGGTCTAGTTAAACTTACAACATTTTTGGCTTTGTGAGAGGCATGGTGTTGTTTCCCCATTTGGCAAAGACCACATGTTTTGTCTTTGGAGAAATTTAGCTTGAGAAGTCCTTCCACTAACTTTCCTTTGGATAGGCTTTGAAGAAGATCCATGCTTGCATGTCCAAGCCTTCTATGCCACAACCAAGCTTCATTGCTCATAGATATAAGACACTTAAAACATTGGTTAGCCAAATTGTCTAAGTCAATTGAGTAGGTATTACCTTTCCTTTCACCCTTAAAAATAACCTCATCATCTACTAAAGTGGTGGATCGACATTCCCTAGGATCAAAGGTGACTTTATTACCTTTGTCATGTAGTTGACTTACACTCAACAAATTATGTTGTAAGCCACTAACTAGTAGAACATTATCAATTAAAGAACAACCATTCTTACTAATGGTTCCAATGCCAATTACCTTATCCTTGGAATTGTTACCAAATGTGACATCTCCACCTCCTTTTTCTTTCAATGCCATGAATAACTTTTTATTTCCAGTCATATGCTTAGAATATCCACTATCCATATGCCAATTGCTTGATTTGGTGGTAGCCACACTCCCCGACACAACAAAAGTGAGTTACCTTTTCTTAGGTACCCAAGCATACTTGGGTCCTTGGGGGTTAGAAATTGAAGGGTCCTCTAGTTTGAGGTGGGCCTTCCTAATATAGCAATGAATATTAATATGTCCAATTCTCATGCAATAATGGCATTGGAGTTTAGACTTATAAGTATTTATCTTATGCACAAATTTAGTATGAGTAGGAAGCTTTCTCATACCTTAACCATGTGAATGCATGCATATTCATGTATGATGAGTAGGAGTAGAGAATTTCTTATATGAATGACCATGCTATTTGTTGTACATAAAGGCATGGTTAGCTCTTTGAGTTTTGGCTCTAGAGCTTGGAGGAGCCTTCCTTTTGCCCTGAGGCTTAGGAGGCTTAGTGCTAGGAGCACTTTTCTTCCCAATTACCTCAATGCTTGAGGTTTGAGGTTTTGAAGATCTAACAAATGTGGTTTGAGAAGATGAGGAGGCTCCATTGAAGCCTAGACCATGTCTAATTAGTGGAGGTCTTTGTGACACAATTAGTGTGTCCAAGGCTTCTTTTACTTTATGGATTGGAGATTGAGCTTATAAGCTCAATGACTTCTTCCTTTAGAGTGTCATTCTCCTTTCTTAGTGAAGCCATTGAAGAAGATGATATAATTCTCCTTTCTTAGTGAAGCCATTGAAGAAGATGATATAGAAAGACTATCCACTAATTTTTTGAGCTCAACATTAGATGCTCTCAATTTTCTTATAATGTCATTGAGGGATTTATATTCATCATCTAGCTTTTGACATTTTCTTTTGTAAGATTTAATTTGTGACTTGTATTTGTCACATCTTATGGTTAAAGCCTCTAGAAGCTCTTCATCGATCTCATTAAATTCAAAATTAGAATTGGAATGAGAAGAAGTACTTACCTAATTTGTAGAATCTTCTTGTGCTATGAAACAAATATTGGCAACTTCTCCTTCTTCCTCTTCTTCATTTGAGCTATCATCCTAAGTGGCTGAAAAGCTTTTCTTCTTCTCCTTGCCCCATCTCTTCTTCTTCTTCAATTTGGGACACTCATACTTGATGTGGCCTTACTTGCCACATTTATAATAAGTGACATTGTTAGATTTTTCTCTTGGACTTAGAACTGTCTTCTTGAAGCCTTTTCTTTCTTTTCTTCTTTTAATCAACTCCTTTGTCCTTCTTGAAAGCATTGCTAGCTCCTCTTTTTCCTTGTCACTTTCTTCATCACTTGAGGTAGTTTCTACATCCTTCTCCTTTGTTGAAGATTTAAGAGCCATAGCTTTTCTCTTTTTTTTTTTTTTGGTTTATCTCATTGTCCATAGCTTCTTCATTTACTCATCTTTTTGCAAGGCCAACTCATGAGTTAAGAGTTTGCCTATCAACACGTCTGTTGGAACCTTTCCAATCTCCAGATTAGACTCTTGGATGTTGCACACTCTAGCACCAAATTTATCTGAAGGAATAGTTTTGAAGATTTTTGTATTTACCTCATAGTTTGTAAGAGTTCTTTTGAATTTCTTCATGTTGGTGACGATAGATAGAAGCCTATTCATCATTTTAGTGATGCTTTCATTGTCCTTCATCATGAATAGCTCCCATTCGGTCACGTACATCTCCAACCAGCTTGACTTTACTAGTGTTATGCCTTCATGGTAGTTCTCAAGTGTCTTCCATATGACATATGCCATTTGACAATGTTGCACTTTTTCAATCTCTTCTCTAGAGAGAGAGCTTAGAAGAATGGTCATTGCTCTCTTATTTTTTCCATTTGATCTCTAGTGAGCTTTAACCTATTCTTCCCTTAGGATAAGTTCTTCAATTCCATCCACTACCTTAGTGGGTGGCTTCCATTCTTTGACAACCACATCCCAAAGGTCCACTACATCTGTGTTAAGGTAGATTTCCATTCTATACTTCTAATGAGTATAGTTTGTTCTATCAAAGTGTGGCTTGAAGTGTGAGTGAATTCTCTCTTGTGCCATGATCTTTTACTCACCAATAAAGGTTTGTTTGGGTGTTTAGGCTCTGATACCATTTGTTGGCTCTAAACACCAAGAAGAGGGAGGGGAGTTGAATTAGTATATAAAAAATTAAAAAAGAATGTAAAAAGGAAAATGAGTAGAAGAGGGACACAAGATTTATAGTGGTTCAGGTATAATCGACCCTACGTCCACTCCTTAATTCTTAGCAATTAGGTGTTCCATTATCTTTCAATGGCGTTTCTAAGCTCGCACCAAACTTTTACACTTGTTTTTTTGAGGCTTACACAACAACCTTTACGCTTATGTTTTTGAGGCTCACACAATAACCTTTACACTTGTGTTTTTAAGGCTCACACAACAACCTCTTTTAGGGTTTTTACAGGCTCACACTACAACCTTTATAAATGGTGTTTATGCTCACACCAAACAGTCACTTAAAAGAATAGAAAAGATTGAGTAGTAAAATTGTAAAAGTTTGGTTACAAAGTTTTCAATTCTCTTTCATTTATATCTATTTGGTGAGGTATTTATACTCTCTACCCACCAAAGAGACATTGCAATAAAACTGGTAGCAAATTTCTAAAGTATGCTAGACAGATTTTTGCATTAAATGCTTGTTAGCCTTCATTCGCAGTTGCTACTACTCTTTCACGGTCGCTACTTTCCAATTTTCCATACGGGAGCTAAAAATTATGGCAAAAATCTTCATTTGTGTCTAACTACTAGTCCACATGTTAACTTCCCATTAGTTCACTAAGCAAAAAATAGCCGTTGCCTTTAACATGCTCATAAAAGTAGCAATTACGATTTTTCTTGCACAGGACAAAACTTAGGATGCAAATTCGTTTGTAAAAATGTTCATCTTCTTCTACATAATTCATGGTCACTACCTATAAGTTGCCATCATGATTTTTGTCTTCCAACAGTCACCTGGGACACTTGTCATGTTGTGATTGTGGACTTGATTCCTTGTTGAGTTACTTTTAAATTCGCGGTCGCGACTAGGGCATGACACACACCGCGAATTCATCTATGACTTTGGCTCTCCTTTTTTGGATTGGTCACGGCATAGTAGTGGCCTGCGAATTTGTCTGTCCAATTTGTCAACCTGCCTTAGTCTAGTTCACGATCACGAGTTGTGAAGTTACCGTGGCAAATTAAGAGGTACTTTGCTTTCTTTGGAGATTATGAACTTCATCCAGCTTTAAATTTAGAGATTATCTAAAAACTGCAAAACAACACTTAATTGAAACATTACAATTGATCAATATCCTTTGTCAAGATCAAAAAAGGTTTAAGACTTAGGATTAACCATCCTTGTCCAACACTTATGAGCTATGGAATGGTAGAAAACCAAAGTTATCATACCTAAGAGTATTTGGATGTAAGTGCCAAATCTTGAATACTAAGGATAATCTTGGAAAATTTGATTAAAAAACTAATGAAAGCATTTTCTTAGGTTATTCCACCACTGGCAAAGCCTATAGGGTTTTTAATAAGAGTTTAATGGTTGTTGAAGAGTCCATGAATATTATGTTTAATGAATCTAATAGGCTTGATCTTGGGAAAGGTTATTTTATTGATGCTCTTGTAGTTGATTTTGAGAAATTGGATTTGGAGCATATTGCAAGAGAGATGGATAATAATCATGATAAAGAACCTCAACAATAACAAGTGGAATCACCAAACCAAGATCTTCCCAAGGATTAGAGATTTTTTAAGCATCACCCCAAGGACTTAATTATTGGTGATACATCTAAGGGTGTAAGTATAGATCTCAACTTAATACTTTAGATAATAATCTTACTTTTGTTTCTCAATTTGAGCCAAAATCTATTGATGAGGCTCTTAATGATGAGAGATTGGGTGATTGTTATGCAAAAGGAACTCAACCAATTTGAGAGAAATAATGTGTGGTAACTTATTCCTAGGCCTAAGGAACACCCTATTACAAGGAATAAGTTAGGCCTAGGAATAAGTTATATGAACAAGGATTCATCACTAGAAACAAGGCTAAATTGTTTACTAAGGGTTATAACCAAGAGGAAGGAATTGAATATGATGAAACCTATGCCCCTGCAGTAATATTAGAGGCCATTAGGATTCTTTTGGTATATGTATGTCACATGAATTTTAAACTTTTTCAAATGGATGCCAAAAGTGCTTCTTAAATGGTGTCATTGAGAATGCAGTTTATGTTGAACAACCTTCTAGTTTTGAATCACATATTTTTCCAAATTATGTTTAAAATTGCATAGAGCATTGTATGGTTTGAAACAAGCTCCAAGAGCTTGGTATGAAAGGCTTAGTTATTTTCTTTTACAAAGTGATTTTGAAAAGGGGAAGGTTGACAAAACTTTATTTGTCAAAAGACATAATCATGATATACTAATAAGTGTAAATTTATGTTAATGATATCATTTTTGGTACTACTAATGAATCTCTTTGTAAGGATTTTGCTAAGTGTATGACTAGAGAAATTGAGATAAGCATAATGGGAGAGCTTAAGTTTTTCCTTGGTCTACAAATTAAGCAAACCAAAGAAGGGATCTTCATCAACCAAGCCAAATACACAAAGGACATTCTCAAGAAATTTGGCATGGAAGGATGTAAAGTAGCAAAAACACCAGTGAGTGCTACCATTAAATTAGACAAGAACGAATCGGGTAAGCCGGTTGACGAGAAGAGATATCGAGGTATGATTGATTCTCTACTCTATTTTACCACTTCTATACCTGATATAATGTTTAATGTATGCATGTGTGCTTCATTTCAATCTTATCCTAAAGAATCTCATTTAATTGCTATTAAAAGGATTTTCAAATATTTACAAGGCACATTACATCTAGGTTTATAGTATCCTAGAGATTCTTCAATTAACCTCATAGGTTATTTGGACGTGGATTATACTGGTAGTCTTCTAGATAGGAAGAGCACTTCTAGAACTTTCCAATTCATAAGAGAGTGTTTAGAGTCTTGGTTTAGTAAGAAGCAAGTTCCAGTTGTCCTATCCATGGCTGAAACTAAATATGTAGTTGCGGGTTGTTGTTGTTGCACCCAAGTCCTTTAGATGAAACAACGATTAAATAATTATGACAGTTTTTTTTATCACATTCCCATCAAATGTGATAATACTAGTGCAATAAATCTTTCAAAGAATCTCATCCAACATTATACGAGCAAACATATCGACATTAAACATTATTTTCTTAGAGATCATGTCCAAAATGGTGATGTTGTGTTAGAATTTATAGACATTAATCATCAATTTGCAGACATTTTCACAAAATATCTCAATGAAGAAAGGATAAACTTCATTAAGAGAGAGTTAGGAATGCCTAATGGAATCTCCCTGAAGTGAAAAATTGAATCTTTTAGAATGCTCTTTGTGTGATGCATTATTCACACTTGATTGATTGATGGTTATGTGTACGTTGTATGTGATATTTATCTCTTGGATGTCTTAATTCTGTATGTAATTGTATCTTTCTATGCTAATTTGCATGAATTAGACATCAATATATTACGTGGATCACAACCTAAAAAGTCAAGTCTTATCCTTTCATAGTCATCTTTTCTTCCTTGTAATTCGCGGTCATTGTTCCTTGATACATGGTCTTGATTTACAGGTACTCATCATTTGACTATCAACCATCAATTTGTGGTCACAACTTTCATTCCACATTGTAAATTCATTCAAATTTAAAATGTTTTGACCTTTGAACGCGCCGTTTCTTGACATTTTTTGTCTGTTACTCAAATATTTCATAATTAGTGATTGTGACTTGGAGGTTGCGATTGCGAATTTAAGTTACTGCCTGCATTTAACTAATTTGACTGCCAACCATTTACATCCCCTCAATAAATGAATTTGGACTGTTTATGGCTGTTTTCACACCCTTTCCTGGCCTACATAAGCCCTGGACTAGTGTTTCTATTCACTCTTGCTATAAACCTTCATCTATCATTTTCCTTACTCTTAAACATCTTCAAATTTCCCTCTTTCATAATGGCCCCTAAGAAAGCCTTAAGAGTAGAAAAAGGAAACTGGCTCTACACATGATGAAAGGAATCATAGAGGAAGAGAAAGATCGATACAAGGCAAACTCCTCTAAGATAATCCTACCAAACAAAATTCCCTCGACATTTCTCCTTAAGTCTTTTGGGATTAGGGATGAAATTCATGCATATCTATCAAATCTAGGGTGGAATGAATTCATTTTCTGTGACGAGCCTGAATACAAGGAGATTGTCCATGAGTTTATGTGCATCGAAACTTTGAGTCAGAGAGCGAAATCTCGTGTCAGCCAATATGGGTTAGTATTTCAAGCCTTTAAGACCTTTTCACATTACCTTCGAGCAAATTTCTAATCTTTTTAGCCTTTAAGTCGGGGAAAACTTTCCATTCATCATCTCCACCTTTGATGTTATCAACTTTGAGTTTTGGTCTGAAATTTCTATCGAGACCAAACACGACTCTAAAACCTCCATGGCTAAATACATTTGTTCCCTACCCTTTTGGCTACTTCACCATATCATCACCTTCTTTGTTAATGCAAGAGGAGATGGTAATGAGAAAGTATCCTAAAAGGATCTTGTTTTTTTTTTTTCTGTCTCACCAAGAACAAACCTATAAAAATTGATCGCTATCTTATGGATCAATTGATCCATATGAGTACAAAATCCAAGAGTCAGTTTCTTGTTCCCTCCCATGTCACTACCATCTATAGTTACGTCGGTGCTCTTAATGAGGAAAATGAAAAATTCCTCACATGAAGCTTCTTCCATCACAAAAATTTCTCAGTCTGCCCTATCTCATCAATGTTAAAGCCATTCACCCTGATTCTTAAACATACACATTGGGTGCTTTTAGAGCTAAGAAACTAAAGACGTCACAAGCCTCTAAAGGAAAGAGGCTAATTATTGAAGAGGAAGGCCAACTTGTTCCACCTCTCCAACCTAAACCCAAAGCCAAAATCACTTTTGCCTCCTTCAATAGAAAGCTTGACAAAATGATGAGGATGATTAAGAGACGATTTCTCCTCCTTTCCCATGTACATAGAGATCTAGTGGACCTTGAAGAGAAAGTAAGTGCTACTCTCTACCATCTTCTAGATTTTGAAGATTGGGAGGACACACTCGAATTGGAGGATAAACAAGAGGTTAAGGAGGGTGATAAAGCTCAAAGTGGAAGGGCAAATGAAGACAGTGATGATTCTGGAGATGATGATAGTTCTCTCATCATCTGGATTGTCTTTAGGATTTTTTTTCTATTATTTATTTTATGATCTTGATGTAAAATTTGTGATCCTACAGCTTATTAAATAAATAAAAGTGTTTGTTTTGCAATTCATTGCTTCACATTATGAGATTGCCATTTATATGTTTTGTTAGTTTTTATATACTTATTTTCTCCTTATAATTACTCTATGTCAATTTATGGACTTTATTCACTCTTTAAAATTTGCCCTCTTTTTGATCTTGCCAAAGGGGAGAGAATAATATTGGGAGATAATAAAAGCATAAGTTGAGGGTGAGTAATAGCTATAAGAGCTTTACTTTTCCAAACTTAGAATTCTTTGATTATTTGATCATTGACCATCCCAACTTTATAACTCATGCATTTGATTTTCTTTAAGATCAATCTAAGTTGTCAAAATAAAAAGGGGGAGATTGTTGGACTAGGTTGGTCAAACCTAAGTCATAAGCCTATTTTGATCTTAGCAATGGAGATTAATTAGTTCTAATGTTTTGTTTAAGTGTTGTTTTGTAGTTTATAAGATATTTTTTCATTGGAAGTCGGATAGAAGTCAAAATCTCCAACTTTGAGAAGAACATCCAAATTCACAGTCAGTAACCCCTAAATTACGATTGTGACCATACAATAAGGATGGATCGAGCTAGGCTAGAAAAATTTGTGGATGAATTCATAGCCATGGTTTAGTCAAATGAAGTTTGCTTGATTCATAGAGGAATTCACGATGGCATTCACGTCCTATGTTGAGACCACAAATCTCATAATAGCAAGGAGGGAACCCAAGCTTCAACCACAGCACACCAAGTGTCTGAGGCAATCGTTGGAAAATAAAAAATCAAGAGGGTGAAGGATATGTCACGACCGTGACTCAAGAAAGTGTTGTCTCCTCACCAAATAGAGGAATCCGCGATCTCAGTCACGCCCAAAAGGAAGTTCAATCGCGACCATGACTTTTGAGTGGTTGGTTACAATGGCTATATTTCTTAGACAACCAATGGGTCAAGGACATATAGACTAGTTGTTAGACATAGAACAAGGTTCTCTATCTCGATTTCTTAGTCCTTAGTGTAAATTGAAAAATCACGATCGCAACTTCCATTTGATAGGCATTTAATGCAAAATTTGCCTAACATAACTTGGAGATTTTAGGATAGTTTTTGAGTAACGTCTCTTTGGTGGTTGTTGCCTATAAATATACTGCCAAACAAATGTAAATGCAAGAGAATTCCATTTATTATAACCAAACTCTTGCTAATTTGCTACTCATTCTCTTACTCTTTTTTTATGTGTTATTGATTATTTGGTGTTAGCATTAAACACCTTTGTGGCTAGGTTGAGAGTTAGCCTAAGCTTCTAAAACTCTTGTAAAGGTAGTGTGTGAGCCTAGAAACATAAATTGCAAGAGGTTGAACTGTGAGCCTATCCAAAACACTTATGAGAGTTTTTATGTTAGCCTAAAAACACAAATTATAAGGGTTGTGTGTGAGCCATAAAACACATTGTGAAAGTTAGGTATGAGCTTGGAAACACCATTCTAGTTGAGTAAAATACCCAATTGTGAAGAATTGAGAAGTGGATGTAGGGTTTGTTAGCACTCGAACCATTATAAACATCTTGTGCTTATTTTCTCTTCTCCCTCTTAACTCTCTAAATACCTTAACCTTTTTTCAAAAATTTTAATGTCCCACCAATTATTGGTGCACTAGGCTAATAGCAAGATGGATCAAAGACAACCTTAACAACCTTTGTGAGTTTAGTCCTTGAAATTACAGTAGATCAAGCTTGAAATTTGAGCATAGTCCATTGCTGCCACCACCTATTCCTTATATCTTGGGAGATGCAAAGTGGCTTTTTACCATTTTGTCTCCAACCAAATAAAATATATGAATGCTGCATGATAGTTGTATGCTCCCATGCAATCTTAACCATAGACTTTATAGTGGCATCCCAAAGAAAATACTTCTACAATAAAGAGACATAAATATCTATATATGAATACAAATTATATCAATTCAAATTATTCAAAAAGAATATCATAAAACTAATATTAATATATTAATGAAAATTTGTAAAATGTACCTTGAACTCTTTCTAATAAAAATCCTTAACATTTGTTGACACCATTATTGGCATTGGATTTTAGGTCTTAGGATACAAGCTCAATGATGAGAACTATTAGAATTAATCCGTAATGATGTAAGGAGATAGGTTACAAAAATAAAAAAAGGAATAAGGCTTAGAAAAAACCATAGATGAAGTCCAAATCAAGCCCATAACCCAAAATATGCCCAACTTAAGATGCATTAAACTTCCAATAGATGGTTGTACAAATAAGTTTTCAACTCTAATAAAAAGAAGATTCTGGAATAATTACTTATTAACTTCGACATAGCTGTACAACTAACCTCAATTCTGTATAACCAACATCTTGGTTGTATAGACAACTTGAAAATCATAATTCTAGAACTTTCTTTGATCTTATCTACTAAGACTCAAGTATTAAAAGTAACCTGAGCCATTTTGGGTTAGGTGCACTCATTTCTCTTCTATAAATACCCCACTAAGATGAGAAGAGAAAAATTCTTATTGGAAATTCTAAGGTTACTCTAGCGAAAGTTCATAAAAAATGTTAAACACCTAAAATTAAGTACCTAAAACTCTCACCCATTGATTTAAGGTAGAATCACGGTCTTTGAGACTTACTTTTACACTTTCCATTAAAACTCTGAAGGATTATCTAACATTTAGTGCCTCTAAAGGAAAGGCAAACTAAAAAGAGCATCCCATGCATTTAAACATCTTATTTTTCCTCCCCCTTTCCTTGTCCCTTTTCATTTTTGCAAAACTCAGTCCCAATAGTATATACGAACTGATTTGTGGTCTATGCAAACCACTTAATAAGCTACATGGACCACCAGTTGGTCTATACAAAATAGTCTTCTTAAGTTCCTTCTTTTCAATTCATTTTTCACTTATTCATTTATAATTTTTAAAGGTTCTTATGAGTTCTATTTGTAAAAAAGGGATAGGTTTTCAAACTTAGAACCCTTGTTATCAAAAAATATTGAACAAGGATTAAGAAATATGTCACGTTTTTCATGACCTTCATAAACTTACATTTCACTCTTCATTGTTCTTTTTTCCCCCTTAGTTGATGTATTATCATTATGTGTTGTTTGAGGGCATGATTGGATGAAGGAATATCATCCCCAAGGACTTCGTGACCTCATTTTGACTTTAAAAATGCTTTTAATGGTTGATTACCTTAAGAGTTTCCATCCCTTTCACCATAATGAGAAAATGGCTAGCTCACTAGCTTGCCTTCCCTACTTTTCATCTGGTAAACTTGATCAAGGTAGAAGATAGAGCTTATGGCTCAATGACCCTTATTTTCATTTGATTTCATGGCTGATACACTTTGAATGTTCTTTGGTCTCATAATGCATCTTTTTCATCATTTTGATATAGGTAAATTACAAATTTGATATCTAAACTTTTTAATATTTTTATTTTGGTGTCTACACAAATTATATGTTCAATCAAGTGTCTGAACTGGTAAAATCATTTTCAATGTGGTGTTTTCTCTGATTTGAATGGGGTAAAATCTATAACTTCGTTACATCCATTTGACCTGGTATTGGATTTTGTACATTTTTTTCAACTAATTATTATGTATCAAAATTTTGGATATAGAATTTTTTCACTTTAAATATAAAATTTATTCATTTTTTTGTTTACTTTCTATATATATTTGAACAAATTTTACAATGATAAAATAAAATTTGTTCAAATACATATAGAAAGTAAAAAAAAAAAAAGTGAACAAATTATGTATTTAGATTGAGGAAATTATATGCTCATATATAATTGGTACAAATAATGTATAAAATTTGTAGTAGGTCATATGAATTTCCATGTGACAACCATTGATCATTTAGATTAGAGAAAAACGCTACATTGAAAATGATTTTACTAGTTTAGACACTTGATTGAACAAAAAAAATGTCTAGACACCAAAATAGAAAAAAATAAAAAGTTTAGACATCAAATTTGTAATTTACCCTTTTGATATCATAGCCCATTCCACAACTAATGATTTGTTGAAGATGCTCTAGCTCCTTTGAAGCATTAATGGAAGAGGATCCAATGACTCCAATTTAGTAATTTTAAGCCCTTACCCAAGGCCTCCATTACCCTTCAAATGCACTTGCACTGTCATTCTTGCATCATGTAACTATGCTTCATATATCATTTTGTGTGCTTTCATGTTATTTATTAGTTTGGACTATTTATGTGTTAATGCGAGTGATAATGGGACTATGGATATAACAATTTTGGATGTAAAAGCAGCTAGGATTCTTGACTTGGAAATGGATTTGAAGTGATTAACATCATAGATGAATTCTAATTTTTAGGTTATTATTATGTTATTTCATTTCCTTTTATGAAATACTAACATGTTTGCTTTCTCTTTTGCAGCTTGATATGCATATTTCCTTTGATTTTGCATATTTATTTTTGTTAATTATGCATGGCTACCCTTGAAAATCATAGTTGTACCCCCTTACCCTATGAAGAATGGTTGTAATGATATGGATGATTTGATTAATTTGAGATGCCTTAGGTGAATAATTTAAGATTGTTAACTAGAATAATTAATAATAGGGTTAAAATTGTAATTATGAATCAAAGATGCTTGAATGTCGAATCCTTAAATCCAGATGGTGTGGAGGTGCCTAATCTCTTTCCCATGTCGTACCTAAGTTTTAAATCTGATCTATGATGGGATAGAGACAGATTGGGCCTTCTAAATGACTTTGATAGGCTTAGAATTTGTCCTTGCCTAAATTCTTATCTTGACCAAAATCGGGTGGCGACTCTATTTTGATTAGGGAAGGTACAAATATATTATCCCACTTAGATCCACCATTGACCCACCAAACATTATAAAGGGGCCTCTTCTTTTTGAGAGGCCTTTTAAAGGATCTCCCGATGATCCTTCACAAACATTATAAAAGGGCTTCTTCTTTTTAAGAGGCCTTTCAAAGGATCTCCCAATGATCCTTTATGCATGTAATTGCTTGGGGTTGTACTAATGTATAATCCCCATCCTCTCAATCTCTCATCGATCAATACAAGGTAGGAGTCGCAAGTAAGATTTTATTAGTTTGAGAGCAATTCCAAAATTGAGATGTTCATAGTGGTGACTCTATTGGAGACTTTGGAATTGACTTTGCATTTAATCTCTAGTTCACTATTATAATTTTATTTTTGTTAACTATTGCATTCATTTAGCGTCTATAACATTCATTTAGTCTCCACTAATCACCACATGCATTAGGTCTTCCTTTTAGACAAACTAATGAATTCTTCAAACTTGAGACTTAAGGTTCAATTCGAGCTTAGGAGATAATGAGAAAGTTTCATCACTCATAAGCCTAGTACTTTTGGGTATATCAAATAAGGGGTATACCATAACCATCCCCCAAGCTTATGGTAGCCATCCACTTCAATAACCTTGAGCCTTTATGTGACATGTAAGAGCCAATAGTACCTTGAATAGGCCACCCATTTATTTGCATTTTCAAAAGGAAAGGTTAAAATCTCTAAGGAACATAGCTAAGTATCCCCTATATAAATATGATATTAACCCATTTCCCTTAATGTAAATATTCTCATGTAAATACTTGTGTACTCCTTATTCCCTACCATGTAAATACTCTTTTTTATGTAAAAACTTCCATTCCTTTTATGTAAAAGCTTATGCACATCCTTTTTGTCTGTTATTAAAAAGATTATTAGTCTACTTGTATGTCTTCTTTATCAATGTAAAAAGCTTCATTGTACTTATTATTGTCTTTTACAGCTTTTTTTAGTTTCCATGTACATAAGTTCTTTAGGACTTTTACCCTTCCTGGTGTAGAGGACCATGCATATTCTTTATCCCTTGTCAATAAAAGAATAAGACCATATCTAGAAAAGAGCCTTTATACCTCGTATGCAGGAGTAATAAGGCTAAAAGGATATTTTGTCAATAACAAATGCATCTCATGCATGCATGCATTTATTATTTGTTTATGGATCATGCTAATAACACCTTATTTTACAACCATCATAGCTCTATCCAAACCCTCATAGAAGAGAAAAGGTAATCGATTAGCTGGAAAAAGTAAGACTTTTAGCCTAATTCAAAGATCAAAGCTACTTATGGAGCCATTAGTGCCACAAAAAATAACAGAGAATATCAGGAAAGACCTCTACCATACAATAGATACCTTAACCATACAATAAAGGAAAAGATTATTGAGAAAATGAACAAACATCTCAATGAAATCTTAAACAAAGTTAGAGCATCTGCTAATAGAACTGATAAGGGAAAACATTTTTGAGATGACTCAACCTATGGTAATTGATGATGTTTTGTTTGGGATGGAGGAATATCATAAGAGCAAGTAAGCTAAGGAAGTAGGTAGTATAGTTGCTGCCCCTCACAAGCATATAGAAAGTGAGAAAAACTGTACTCGATTTGATGGCCTTGTTAGGAAGCCAAAAAAGATCCAAAAGACTTTGAGCATTAGAGGTTTAAACAAGGGGACTGACATTGAAGAATTATTAGCTCACAAGTTACTCGAACTTCCCAAATTTACTAGAATTCAAAATGCAAAAAATCATGTATATTCTTATGTGTTGGTCATATAGACATATAGGGTTCTAAAAAATTATTATGCTAGAGCTTTTTGAGTTGTCACTAGAAGGGTCTGCAATAACATGACATTTCAACCAGCTTAAGACAACCAAAAAAGATTGGAAGAAGCTGATAGAGAAAAGTATTATGCATGAAACTCATATATGAAAGTCACCCTATAAGATCTAGAGTCATTGACAGAAAAAGTCAGTGAAAGTTTCAATGATTATTTGAGGAGGTAGAAGAAGATGGTCTCTAAGGCAACTACTAGATGAACAAAAAAAGAACAAGTAAGAATGATTGTTAAGGAAGCATTGTTAGGTATAAATACCAAGATTAAAGTGATATTAGTACATAATTTTGAAGTTTTCAGAGAAGTTGGCCTATAAGCCTAGGAGTTGGAGTCTGAATTGAAAAGAGAATATGGTATAAGAAATGTGCCACCCTAAGCTCAAAGGGAGGGAAATAAGATTATGGATGTGAATATCGGTAAGAGCTCCTGTGTAGTTCACAGACTTGGGCATGCCTCTATCCAAGTGGTTTAAAAGTTTATATATAAAAAAAAGAGTTATTGAAGGCATTGGCACCAAGGTCGACTTCCAGTCCATTGCTAGGAGGAAATGATGCAAATGCTTATTATTCCTTTCACCAAGAAGCTGGACATAACATAAATGATTGCTATAGGTTAAGGCATGAGATTTAAGATCTCATTGATAAGACCATTGTTCCCCTAACTCTAGAAGGCTGAACATAATAGGGAATCCACTTCTAAACTACCTAATGTCCCACCTTTAAATCATAAAGCTTTTATGATTGACTATGGGATTCCTGATTAGGTTTTAATTGCCACTTTCAAAAAGGTGTCCCCTATGAAAGTCATAGTTCTTATCTATGCAATTATTATTG
Organism: Omphalea diandra; assembly: GCA_949677035.1. Classification (NCBI taxonomy): domain Eukaryota; kingdom Viridiplantae; phylum Streptophyta; class Magnoliopsida; order Malpighiales; family Euphorbiaceae; genus Omphalea; species Omphalea diandra. Next base: position 17,211 of record CATIWR010053538.1, on the reverse strand, counting down.
GGAGAGCTCAAATGAAGAAATTAAAGAGGTAAACAAAAGGAGGGTGGTTAAACTATGAGAGGAAAATGATGAAGAGAGGGAAGGGAAGTAAGTGAGTCATGTGACTGGAAGTGGGAAGTATTACCCTGATTGAAAGGCCCCTATAGATTCAAGAGTTGAGAAGGAGGTGGAAAGACCATTGGGGAAAGAGAAGGAGGATGAGGACCTCATTTGAGGTAGTTGAAGAAGATGTCAATGCAAACTAGTATGTGAGAATTACTCATCACTTCCCAAAAGAATAAGAGGGCCACAGTCGAGGCCTTATCAAGTTTGGTCATCTTTAAGGAAGCAACACCAAAAGACACAGTAGCCTTGGTTACTAGTAAAAGGAAAATTACTTTTTCTGATGAGGACTTACCTCCTGAGCGAAGGGATCATAATTTTGCTTTATTCATTAGAGCCAAAGTAAAAGGGGGGCAGACTCTGTGCGCGATGGTTAATGATAGGTCTAGGACCAATATTTATCCTTTAAGTTATTGTATAAGTTTAAGGTGCATAGGAAAGATTTTAAAGCATTAGATAGTATCATATGAGTTTATGATGACAGTAGAAGATTAGTTACAAGCTTATTCAAGACCATGGTAAAAACCGGTGTCATAAAGACTATGTTTCAATTCACGATGCTAAATATTCCTATACCTTTCTTGTTATTATTGGGGAGGCCATGGTATCATCCTCTGGGAGGCTATAAGCATCATTAATTCTTAGGGTTGTGTTCGAACTAGTGGAATATTGCTTGCGACTCCATCCTTTTATCGATCATTAAGGGATTAAGAGGATGGGGTCATACATTGGAATAATCCTAAATCATTGCAAGTGTTTAGATCAATGGGGAATCCTTTAGGCCTCACATAAGTTTGAAGCCCTTTTCTAATTTGGTGGTAACACAGGATCAAGGTAGGTCAATACATTGGTATTATCCTAAAGGGAAAGGAATGTGAAGTCGCCACTCAACTTTGGTTGAGAAAAGAATTCAGGAAAAGGATAAATTCTAATAATGTCTAAGTTAATTAGAAGGTCTAATTCATCTTCACCCTGTTAGAGATTGAGTTTGAAAATTAGGTATGGCTTGGTGAAAAGGTTAGACTCCCCCAAACTGCCTAGATATTGGGGTTTATTCTTTGGGCATCTTTGATTTATTTTTACCATTTTAACTTTGTTATTCATTAGTCTGAATAATACTCTTAAACATGTTTCTAATGAGATCCAACAAATCATATCAAGGTAATATAACTAATCTCAAAGGAGGAGGGATCATGCATCATGTTAAAGGTAAGGTCATGCATATCAATCAACCACAAAAATGTATAACTATAAGCATCATATGTTAAAATGGTCATTGACATACCAAAGAAAGCACAAGTTAGTCATCATCATGGTAACAATGTTATAAAGGCAAAGAACACAATAAAAACATAAACAAAAGGAAAAAAGTTTCCCCCATAATCTCTAAACTAAGGGAATCTAGGCGTGTTTCTTGGTCCATTATTTCACACCAATAACAAACTAGCGTAGCAAACCAAATATGAAATGTAAGCAAAACAAGACATAATCATAAAGATATGGTGTATGTGATTTATAGGAATCATATAAAGATAAAGCTGAGGCCTTAGGCAAGGATTAGAGTCACTAATTTGGATTCCTACAATCATGGGATCCTTATCCATTAATATTCATAATGAGTCACAACATCCTTAAAACACCCACCGATATTAAAAGAGTTAGGATGTTAAAAAGGTGTAAAACAACTCCCATAAAGCCTCTAACCCAAAAACTTTGCTAACAACATAAGAACCAACCAAAAGAGGAGTCATTGAGTGATGGACTCTCTCCTTAAAATGCTTAAAATAACTACATACATGGGAAAAAAAGACTAGCTAGCTAATAAGCTAGTCATCCTCTCATGATGGCAAAGATAAGACTCATAACAAAAGTAAAAGGAACATAGATATACTATGGGATCATAAGGTCCTTGGTAATAATGGATTCCCTATCCCAATCATATTCATAACAACAATAACATAAACATACAAAGGATAAAAAAAAGAGGAATGTGAAAAAGATGATTTTCTTAAAAATTACAAATAAATATAAAAACCCTTTCCTTTTTTATCCTTGCTCCATCAAATGTATGAATAAAGATCATAGGCATAAGACCTAGCCCTATTTAGCTCATAAAGGAATCATAAAAATCTTTGAAATAATAAATAAAAATGAATGGAAGAAGAAGAAAAGAAAATTGTTGCTCTACAGTCAAAGTGGGTTGTATAGACAAACTGGTGGTCTACATAGCCTCTTTAATGGTTTGTATAAACCAAAAAAGATGTTTATACATACTGTTGTGACTAAGAATTTTTAAAAATGAGGATAAGAAGAAAAGAGAAAAAGAAACAAAAGGGATTAGGATTCTGGATGCTCTTTTAATATGCCTTGCCCTCGAAGGCAGTAGTATTAATGGATTATCCTAAAAAATGCCAAGGAATATGCAAAATGACATCCCAAAAACCTTAGGAGATACCTTAGATCTTAGGTGTTAGGGGTTAGGTGTTTGGTTTACATATGTTTAGGGTTTGTGAGTCACAATTTCAGTAGAGTAACATTAGGTTTGTCTAAGCCTCTCCTTCTCTTTAGTGGTGGGATATTTACAAAGGGAGAAAGGTTCACTAGACTTGGAATAGGTTTTGTTGCACCATATTCACTAGCCAAAATAAATAAGAGCTATGAAAGTTTTAGAATTAGGGTCTTCATATGGTTTGTACAGTCGAGTAGTTGGATGCACAACCATGTAGCTTCTAAGGGAGGAAATTCTAGAATGTTTTGTTGTTTAGAGTTTGAAAGTTGGTTCTATAACCAACTAATTGGATGTACAACCAACTAAAATGGTTATATAACCATTTAAAACATGGCCATAAATTTGGGATTTTAGGCCTTGTAGGCTTAGGCTTAGTTTGCGGCTTGATCTAAGGTTTCTTATGGCCTTTGTTCTTCTTCCTTTTATAATTCCCCATGCATTTTGGGGAATCACTCCATTATTTTTCATCATAGGCTTACATCCTAAGGCCCAAAATTTAATACTCATAATTTACCGCCTTTTTTGAGGGCTTGGAAAATGACATTTTGAGAAATGACTGTTTGAACAAGGCTCAATAAAGTAACACAATAACATAAACATTAGGAAGGATACTAAATAATATAATTCTTTAATAGCTCCTCAAAAAAGTACTAAAGCTTGTTCTAGCAACTTTCTAGTAGGTAGTAGTGTGTTCTATGTGTTGTCAATAGCTTTCAAGCAGGTACCAGGTATCCTAGTAGCTTTATAATAGGCACTAAAGGTCTTAGCAGCTTTTTAGTAGGTACTAAGTTTAATCTGGCAATTTTCTAGCAGGTACTAAGATGTTCTTGTGTGGCTTCAACAATTCTTAAGTAGATACAAGAAGTCCTAGCAACTCTCTAACATGTACTAGGTTTGTTCTGGCAGCTTTTTAGTAAGTAACAATGTATTTTGTGTGTCCAGTACACTTATAACAACTCTTAAATAGGTATTGGATGTCTTAATAGCTCTATAACATGTACTAGGTTTGTTATAACAACTCTTTAGCAGGTACCAATGCATTCCATATGTTTTCAATAACCTTTTTATAGCTACTAATGTTCTTGAATATGTTAGAAGTCTCCCAACCATTATGGCAGGTGGTTTTGGCTTAAGGATGCTATGTAAGGATGATTTTGTATCACATTTGCCCTTTTAGCATACCAAAGTGTCATCTTGTATTGTAACCTTCTTGGTCATTAGAGAACAAATCCTTGCCATTACAACCCTACCAATTGTTTTGGAGGTGTATTCCTACTCTAGAAAGGTCAATTTTATTGTTAAAGGGTATTTTGATAATTTGGCAGACACATTGTAATGTTGAATTGGCTTTTCTAAGATCCAGTCATATCAAGGGTATTTTGGTACTTTGCATTGAGAGGCTTTCTCCTTCTCTTATTTTTCTTTTATTAGGTTTTAATAGGTTGTACATATGTAGAGGTTGTCTGTACAACTAACTTAACGTAATGCTTACATAAAATGTAATGTAATAGACTTGTTTTTGCAGCATAAAGGGGTATTAGTTGTCTATAAGGGTTGTTTGTACAGACAATCCCTCCTATATAAGGGTTTTAGTTGGCTTGAGATCTTACTTGTGAACTTCTCGTCATCTCTCTTCTTTTTTTTTTTTCTCTTTAATAACTCCATAGACTTAAGATATTTTTTTTCTAGGTTTTCCCTTGCTTTCAGATTTTCAATATGGCCGACCTTGATGCTTTGATGTTTCACATCATCACCAACTTCCTTACATGCGATGCTACTGTTTATAATGCATATGGGCAAATGAGGCTACCTAGGGATTTGTTGCAGTGTACTCTTTATCATATGCGATGTCGAAGATCATGATAAAGAGCTTCGATGCGTGTTGTAAGGTCCCTATGGTGTTTGACGTGTACAACCATTTGGCTAAAACAACATTGGGTGTGGTATGTCTTTCTTTATTGTTCTTCTTTATGTTATTTTTGCTTTTAGCACTTAGATTTTTAATCACTGCCCTTAAATTATCTTTTGCATGCGAACACTAGGTTAGCTCAAAATATTAACGACTAGACATGCAACACTTCCCCTTTAATTTTTGTGAATTTTTACTTTCCTACTCGTCAATTGATTTGCTTGCTTGTGTTGACTATTTAAAAAACCTGTAAAGAGGATTAATGAAATTAATTCATGAGATATTTTTTTAAGGAATTGAAACACGTACTTGTCGCTTAGAACAATTTGTTTATTAATCTATTTTATTGTTCTGAAAATTTTTTATGGGTATGAAATTAGGTTGCATCAGTCTCATGAATCTTACGTGTGTAATTGTTGAACTAGAACCAAGATTTTATGAATTCATAATTCTTTACAAAATTTCACAAGTTATCATCTTTTGTTTTTTAGTCCAATCGAATTCCATGAGGTACCTGTATACATGAAAATGAAAAGCATAATTTTTTATTCATGAAACTGTATATCTTACATACCTGAGATTATTAATTAGATTCATGTGATTCCTTGCATGGGTTGACTCATTTAATCATTATTCTACGATTTACCTATCTGCTTGCAAATTTTCTCATCATCTTGATCTTCCTCGTATATGTCTTCCTTTCTCTCTTACTAAGTGGAAATTAAATGTTAGTCCTTTAATTTTAAGGAGGGTAACATCTCTTTTAACAAGGGAGGTAAAGTAGTTGGCCCAATTGGGGCATGGTTTAGGATGTTGTATCCTTACGTCATCACTCGCTTAAAGGAGATTGGTTTGATGCCTTTCCTCAGGATGCTTCCAAATAAGACACCATAAGGTGATTCAATAATGACACAGGCACTGGTCGTATGGTAGATGGACACCACCTACACTTTCCACCTAGCATCGATAGGGGTGGTGATGATCACCTTAGTTACATACCTAACCATATCCACATTTATGGGATTCCCCTCTTTACTAACTCTGGCGTGCACCACTAAGTGCTACAACATTATTACATTTATCACCTTTTCGACTACATTCCCTAGATAAAGTGAAGTCTCTCCTTTAAGTAGTCCAACTTGAAGGCATCCATTCTTATCACTAAAGATAAACATTCGCCTGAGGTGGTCGACTAGGTGGCCCACTGCTTTTTATTATATAGTATGTCAGGGATATTATTTGCGAACCCATTGGATATGGTGAAGATCTACTTGTTTCTTATCATCGAGGACATCAGACTCATGTGCAACTTTGATTGAGGGTCCATAGTATTGGCCTACCTATATCACTTATTAGATTTGTGTAGTAGAGAAGTATCATATATGGGGAGGGGGGTTGCCTAGTGGGTACTCATTGTAAGTAACACATTGAATTCCCTTGTCCTATTTATTTTTTTCTTGTTCGTCTTTGCCATTTAGCTACTTATTGCTGCTTTTCCTAACTTAGGCCATAGAGCTGGGATTGTTGGAAGGCAACAACCCTATACCATACATGGACAACTGCTACCTCTAGTTCACTAGATGGAGCTCTGCACACTATAGGGAGTTATTATTTGAGGTTAGGCAGTTATGCCTGAACACTGTCGCCTTGAACTAGGTACTATTATTTTTTTTCTACGAAGAAGGAAAATAGTCATTAGTTCTAGATGCTACTTATAAATTTTAGTCATATACTTATAGTGATGAATTGTGGTTCTTGATTTCTAATACAACTTTGCTTGAGTTGGAGGGGCCTCCTCATTCATGACAGCTTGAAGTGGTTGAAGCTGAGGGTCGCTCATATGGACGGTGTCTATTGGTAGGTCCCACTATTTAGGAGTGGTACCTTGAAAAGTGAGTCCTCTTATAGTGCGAGGATCTAGATGTCTGGCATGAACCTCAACATCCTACCTTAGAAATGTTCTAGGCAATAAATAGGAAGGGTAGGGCTTGGGCAAGCTTTGAATTTCATTTCTGGAGATTAGCTGGTCATAGATAATCTCCCATACAGGACTTGGATGGCAAGAGCACTTCTCGTGATGATTCCAATGACCTCGGTGACTTTTCTCGAGGTACAATCCCTGGGGGATTGGGGCTCATTTTGAGTAGAGGCCTTAAAGCCTACACCTGCTTTGCTAGGCCACAAAAAGGCATGCGGTCTAGGAGTTGGGGGCTTGGCCCATTTTTGGAAAGTATGATCGAGTCTTACATTGCATCCCTAACCGAATCAATGATGAACCTCAACATCACTCGGTTAGCTTATACGTTCTTGCCAGCTAAGACCACCCATGTGAGTATACTTGTTTTCCTTGTATGCTTTTGTTTATTTGTTCACTCTTGGTCATATATTGAGTAAGATTATACTTTTGTTATAGATTCTCCGTGTTTAGGTGTACGCACTAGTTAACCTTTGGTTGTTCTGAAGAGGACAGTGACACAACAGACTTGGGAGATCCAGCTTAGTAACAAAATGAAAATAAAAATGCAAACCATGTATGCATGTTTATTGTTATATTTGTATGTGTTTTACACCTTATTCATCTTAGGAGATAGTCCAACATTTGACTCGAGAGTTGTGAGGATGGCACTGCTAGTGCTTAAGGATTCTGATAGGTATGTCACCTTAAAGGAGGAAATTACTTATGGAGTTGAGGATTAAGCTACCTAGTGCCCTCTTTAGCCTTTAGTTTTATTTTTCTTTTTTATACTTTGTCTAAACATTATCAATATTTCTAGTACTTATAGGACAAACATTTAGACGATTTTAAAGGTCCTTCTCCTTTTTGGATTCTTATTAAAAATACTTTAGGTTTTTAGATACATTTGAGATGAGTTCGCTTCCATTTTGCCAAAACTCTAAGATTTCTTTGTTACATATATGCATTACTTTAAATTTGGCTCTAAATTAATTCTTTGGACATGTAATTACACTCTTTTAATTAATTGCATATATACATGCCTTTCAAAATAAGTACAAAGCGATTCATAAGCTTCAAATGCAAGAGAGACACTACATGACAATTTAGAGAAAAGTTATATGTATAGACCATTAGGTTGTCTGTACAAATAACTTGAATAGTCTGTACAGCCTTGCAGTATTGTTCACAACTGTCAAACATTAACCATCATCGCTTTTCTCTATAAATATTCACCCATGATTTCCACTCTCAAATATGCCACTTCTACCTTCCCAACCATGGCTAAAACATTTTTTAGGTCTTTCCCACTCCAAAATTGGTTTGATATACCTTGGACGGGTATGAAGATTCTCTGTTACCTCTTTTTTGTTTGTTTTGGCCTAGATTTTCTTTAAGCAGCTTGCAATTTATGAGATATCGCTACCCATTCCTTTCATTTTGGAGACACTGAAATCTGCCTTATGCTAGAAGAATTCACACCATTCTCAATTATCATGTCATGGGTGTAAATCAGATTGCTTTGTCATGTTTACCCACACATCCGAAAGATGCAATTATTTGATCTGTAACATGATGAGGTATCTAGGTACACTCTCAGTGAGGAGAAAATTCTCACGTCTTCATTCTCATTCTTCACCCTTCTAAGGGTCACGCTCGTGCAGCTTAGGCTTGCATTGTGTCGATAATTCTGATGAGGGAGTTCCTGCTACAAAGAGATGATGGAGAGATAAATCTACATATTTTTCCCTTTCTTGAAGAGGATGAGCTCAAGAAAACTCCAATCTTGATAATTCTGTGTGAAACCATTGTGGTCTTGGATAAGGTGTCCTAGGTGTCAATGATTCTTTCTTTGGGAGCCCATTGCTACTTTAGGTATGAACCCTATTTCTAGCCTTTTATATATTTTTACTATTTTTATTATTATATTTTTTTATATATTATCCTAACTTTTGCCTAGACCGCCCTTACGGGTTTTTAATCCAGTATGTTGCTCATTTTTAATGAGGATGCCTTTTTAAGTTTTCAACCTAACGAGCCTTTATTCATCATCTTTTTTTTAATTAATTAATTTTTTTTTATCATTCTCTTCTCTCTATTTTTTTAGATACAGTTGTAAGAGAGATTAGGCTTATTGGCCGCCATAACTATGAATACAACACTAAACTATCCTTAACATCATTTGAATCATCATCTATCAAGATCTGCTACTACCAAGGTTGAGTGGACTGAGTGGATGTCCTATATTGGTGTTTCTGACATTTGTTAGACTTGCCTATGATAGAGACTGTTGAGAGTTACCATGAAGACCTATGGAGACTATGTGATCATCCTTGTGTTGTCGTTTAGCACTTTCTATGATCCGACCAAGGTACGCCGCCAATTGAGTGTTCCCTCGTATGAGGTTTGTTTCCTCCCTTCCTTCACAAAGGGTCCCTTAACCTGTCACTTTTTGGATAGAGTAGGTGCTATATGGGCAAAGCGCTACATCTATGACTTATTCACTATTACCCTAACCTTGAGGATGATGCTTACTTTATGACTTGGCTGCATGGTACTTAGAGTTACAAGACTCTTCTTATCTCACCAAAATATTAACTATGAAAAATAATTATTTTTCATAAAAGATACTTCTTGTATTAAGTGTAGTTTAAAAACATGTTTGACTAAGGTTACTTTCTTCATGCAAATGTATTTCCTTCTGTTGTCATGCCTAATATGGATCTTCTCATTTAACATATTACATATTAATTAAATTCATGGTCACTATATTTAATACTAGCACATTTGATCATATGATTATCTTGTTGAATGCCATTGGCTCATTTAGTCCCTTGCTCTTCATTCTTGCCATCCTTGCTATTACTCTGTGTCCCGTCATATTCAAATGAGAATCTCTAGTGGTCATTCACACTCTCTTGCCTTTTGCTTTTATTGTTATATATTTTATGTCCTAACTTTTGCATAAACTACCCTTTTCAGGTTTTTGATTTAGTAGACCTTTTTTTTATATGCCTTAATTTTTACCCAAGCCGCACTTTCAAGTTTTTTACTTAGCGGGCTCATTTACTTTTCTCAATACCTCACATGAGTACTTCTTCAACATATCTAGGTTTATAAATTTAGAGAATTCATTCCCATCCATGCTAATAGTTTCACTACACCACCTGAATAAATTTGCTTGACCATATAGGGACCTTCCCAGTTAGGCTTGAATGTTCCTTAAGGATCTTGAACTTATGGTCTGGTTACCTTCAACATTAGATCACCAACCTTCATCATGCTTGCTTTAACCTTTTTGTTAAAAGTGTGTGTTATTTTGGCGTGGTATAGCTAAATGTGATAAAGAGCCTACAATCTCTTCTCATATAATAGGGCTAACTATTCAAATATGCTTTTCACCCATTGATACCCAATAAGCTTTGACTTAACCAACACCCGTAGAGACTTTATCTCTACCTCAATGAAAATATAGCCTTTATTCCATACACAATGGAGTGTGGTCCCATCCTTGTCGATGTTTTTGTCATGGTTTTGTACCCCTATAATGCAGAAGGTAATTTCTTAAACCAATCTCTATAAGTCTACCATTTTGGCCAGGTTGTTCTTGACATTTTTGTTAGTTGTTTCAATTACCCTATTGGCTTGTAGCCTATAAGGTGACAACTTATGGTGGATTACTCCTTATTTCTCTAAAATTACCCTAAGATTTGCCTAGAAATGCACTCCATTATCTATCACAATGTGGTATGGCGTGCCATAAGGACAAATCATATTCTTCTATATGAATTGAATCGTTTGCTTTATCCATAATTTACTAAAGGACTATGCTTCCACCCATTTCAAGAAATAGTCTACTACTATCATGACGTATTTATACCCTCTTGCAGATGCTAGTCTAATTTCCCTAATCACATCAATACCCTAGGTTGTGAATCATTAGAGTAAAGTTAGATTATGTAGTTTGTCAGTGGCAAATAATTGAGGATGTTATGAATTTGACATCTATGACAATTGTGGGCCATTTGAATGCAATCCTATTCCATGGTGTTCTAATAATAACCCATCCTCAAGATATTCCTTACTAAAGCCTTTCCATTCATGGAAGGACCACACACTCCAGTATATACCTCTTTCATGACTGTGTTTACTTTCTCCTCTATTAGACACCTCAAGTGGACCCTATTTGACATCCGCTTGTATGTCATGCCATCATAAACTATAAACTGTGACACTCATCTCTAATTCACATCCTTGTCATTCTTTTCAACCCTTCATGTTACTCTCCATTTTTTAATATCTCTGTACATCATAATACTGTGTACATTTTTCTATTGATACTACATCACTTTTTTATCAACATGGTAAGGTGTAATGGATCTAAATGTGTAGTGGCTTTATAGGCCTTTTCTTTAGTCTATCCCAGATAGAAACTAGAGTAGCCAAGGAATCATTCATCACATTTTCTTCCTGCAATACGTGATGAAATATGATTCTCTCAAAGTTTTGCGTTAACTTTTTCAAATGCTCCAAAAATGGGCTAAGACATTCTTATTTTAGTTCTCATTCATCAGTTACTTAGAAGATAACTAGTAATGAATCTCCAAACACCTTAGCCATCCTTACCCTTATTTGGATTAAAGATTCTAATCTAAATGCACAAGCCTCGTACTTAGTTATGTTATTAATTACTTTAAAATTAACCGTCGTAGCCATAAGGAAGAGTTTTCCCTATGGTGATAATGAAATTATGCCTACACCTACTCTTTTCTTATTTATCATTTCATCAAAATACATCCTCTAACTTTGAGGCTCAATAGCTCTTAATGCTATCTAAGAACTAGGGAAGTTCAGACCCTTATTTCTCAAGGGGTTGTTAGGCCAAGTATTATGCGACTGCCTGACCCTTAACTACCTTCTTAGTTATGTACTTAATGTCAAATTCTACTAACAGTAATAACCATTTTGCAAACTTTCCAATCAAGGAAAGAGTTTTGTGCAAATACTTAATCGAATCAAGCTTTGACACAACTTTAACACAATATGACTGAAAATAGTGCCTCAACTTCTTTGTTGCCCATATCAATGCCAAACAAGTCTTCTTTACCTAGTTGTACCTCTCTTCATAGGGGAGTAGCTTCTTACTGAGGTAATACATTACATGTTTGTTCGCCATCTCATTCTCTTGAGCTAGCATTGCCCCCATAAAGCTCTCGTCTACTATAAGACACAGAATCAAAGGTTCTCCCAACTTTGGGGGTCTTAACAATGGTGGGTTCGTCAGGGACTCCTTTGCCATCTCATAGGCTTTCTGATATTATTCATTCCACTTATGGGCTAGTTCTTCCTTAATAACTTGAAAATTAGCTCACAAATAGGAGTAAGCCTTGCTATGAACTTGTTAATGTATTGAAAGCAGTATAGGAAACCTCATATCTCTTTTTCTATCTTAGGGGCAGGCATATCTTGAATAGCTTTCACCTTACAGGGGACCACTTTAATAACTTTCTCACTCACCAGATGTCCTAACAACTTACCAAACGTAATTCTGAACACACTTATTAACATTAAGCCTTAGGTTGTATTGGTCAACCATTTTCAAAAACTTCTCTAAGGTTTCATATTACCATCATGTCATCCATGTACACCTTTACTTCTTTATGGATTAAGTCATGAAAAAGTGTAGTCACCATCCGTTAATACATTGCCCCCACATTCTTCAATCCAAATTACATCATTTTATAACAATACGTCCCCCCATTCTATGATAAAATATATCTTCACCTTGTTAGTGATTGCCACAAGCATTTGAATATAGCTTGAGAACCCATCCATGAAGGAATACATGACATACATTGCAACATTATCTACTAGTACATCAATGTGGGACAAAGGAAAATCATCATTGCAGTAACTTTGTTTAGGTCTCTATCGTTAACACACAACCTTACCCTCTCATGCTTATTTGGTATTTGGTATTTTGTTAGCTAGCCATTTAGGATAATCAACTATTTTAAGGAACTTTACATTCAACTACTGTGCCATCTCTTTTTTAACCAGCTGAGCCTACTTCAGTCTCATTCTTCAAAGTTTTTGCTTTACTATGTGGATAAGTTGGAATTCTATGTTTAGCTATTCATTGGTTAACCCTTGGCATATCCTTATACGTCTAAGCAAAGACCCTCTAGTACTTATTAAGGAAGTAATCAAACTTCCTCTTTTGTTTTAGCGTGATATCACTGGCAATAAACAAGATTTTCAAATTTTCCTATGTACCAAGATTAAATGCAATGGTATGCATAAAATTAATATTAAATATGCTTATGAAATGGTGCATGTTATAGAAACTACTATCAGGGAATACATCACACAAGTAAGCAAATTTGTCATTCATTACTTTAAGATTGGAAATAAATACATCATTATCTTTAAAGAGACTAAAGATAAAAAAAAAAAAAACATTAAAAGTGTCAAGAAAGTAGCTTCTTTTGATAGCTTTGTAGGTGTCTCATTAATCTCAAATTTCTCTTACCCTCTACTTTTCTCTTCACTAATAACTCCAAGTGTAACATTTGAATCACTAACTTACTCATAACTCTCCTTTTTCCCTGTCTCGGTGTCAACCAAGCCTTGACTACTTCTTCAAAGTCCTACTTTATATTATCATCCTTCAACATAATCTTTATAAAACTTTTTCAGAGTGCTACTCCATCATTTTAGTCTAATTGACTTGTGCTTAACACCGTTTTCCATATCTTTAATAAAGTTGATAATCATATTCTTAATTTTAGCAAGCTTAACCTCGTATATGTCCTCTCAGTGAACTTATACAATTTTGTATACCCTAATTTCAGATCTACCAAAGGCACATCTTGATTCACTAAACTAGATTGTTTCTTTGTGGGATCTTCACTTATCGCCTAGAACTGTTGTTTCAACAAATATTGTCCATGTTCCTCCTCAGACATCTTCCATGTGTCATCCTATGGCCAATTAGTCTGCGAGCCATATAAAACTATAGATTTATCTGATCCCTGAGTATTCTTTTCCATCACTTGTTTACCCTTTTTATTCTTTTTTTTTTTTTTCATCCTCCTCCTATAATAAATCTAAATAATTCTAATAACCCATTTCTCCAACCCTCATTTGAAGGAATGCCCTTTTGACATCATTCATGGTATCATCTTCTACTTACTTCTCTTTTTCTTTAATCTACCCTTCTTCAATCTCTTTAACTACCTCTCATTCATTTACAAAGGAATCTGGTAGCAGACCATGTAGATCCCTTACCTCTAGCTTTGTTCCTTTCCTATGGTAAACAAGCCCCCTTCTAGTAGTTTAAATGGGACTCTCAAAAAATTCTAACATACCTATTGAATTCCTTCCCAACCTTGACTAGGTAGAAAATTCATGTTCTCCATCATACCCATCACCTTTTGGTCAACCCATTTGTTTGTAACTCCTGCCACCTAAGAACCCCTAAGATGTAGTACAACCATACTTAAGGTTGACATAATTTCCCTAATTTCTACATAAGTCGTTACTATCTCACCCTTGTAAGCGATCTTAACTTTTTAGTTTGTTGTAGATGGTACTCCCAATGGCCTTCCGAATAACAATGAGAAGGTGATTGGGATGTCTAAAACTGTAAACTCTACCACTATTTTCTAATTCAAGTTTGCACCATAGTGGGCAATTGTTGTCTGAGGCCTCTAAGTCTTTTGCTAACACCCTAATTGTGCAGCAACTTCAGTGGGCAAATGTTAATACCTGACCCATCATCAACCATCACACTTGAGGTTCTCCTCCCTTTCACCTTGAGTCTTATGAATAAAACCAAGTTATGGTCTCTTCTTTCTTGTAGTAGATCTTGTTAAAGAAAGTGGTCTTTGCTTTACAACCAGAGCAACATCTTTTGGTTTAGCTTCCTTTAAGATAATCAAACTTAATGATACTTCAACCATAGCTTCTTATGCTCTTGAGAGGTAATTAGTAGCTCCTATACAATATTCTAGGCTAACATCTTCTTTAGTTGCCTCAAAATATGGTTATCCTTCTTCTCATTCACCATAGCCTTCTTTGTTTCCTTCTTTGCCTTTAGTTTCTTGGGGCTCTCCCTATCGGGATAATACTTTCCACTTTAAGTAACATGGCACACTTGTTCCCCTCCCTTTTCTTCATGACTTTCCTCCCATAACTTGATCTTCCTATTCCTCATTGCTTCCTTTGTTTCCTCATTTGATCTCTCTTAGGGGTTAATGGTGTAAATGATAACTACGGTCTTCATTGAAGCCACCTCTATAATAGTAGCCATGGTTATGGATTCCCAAATCTATCATAAACATTCTCTAGTTTAGAGGTAAAACATTATGGTAGTTCGAGAGAGAATTTCCCTTTATGCTTGATTTTCTCGTATTCAGTGGCACAATAATCTTATTGTCTATAAGATTTTGGATCTCATGCCTTAACCCGTAATAGCCATTTATATTATGCTCAGTTCTGTGGTGAAAGGCAGAGTAAGCATTAGCGTCATATCCCCAACGCAATGGATTAGAAGGTGGTCTTGGTGCTAGAGGTTTCAACATTCCTTTCCTTTGTAACCTTTCAAATGCCTTATATAAAGGCATTCCCAAATCAGTGAACTATCACAAGTTTCTCACTGCATTCAGATTGGTTCTTTTGTTCCCTACTCCTTGAGGTTGTGATGGGGTGCTTCTTCTTCCTTGATTTTGCCACTTCGATTTGGATTCTAATTCCTCAGCTTGCAAATCGACTTATCTAAGATCTTTAAAATTTCTCACCAATATGCCTTAATTTTAGTGTCTATGTTTAGCAATGCTCTATTAATGATCATTCGTACTTGCTTCCTTTTTATTAGTCTGGTGTTTGCTTCAAAAGCCATTTCCTTCCACCTTCTTATATAGTCATTGGAACTTACACTATTTTTTTGCTTTAGTGACTCCAAATCTTGTAAGGTGCCCTCTAGTGTAGAAATGCATGCGTAATGTTTCTCAAAAGCCTCAATCAATTCTTTCCAACTTCCCTTAATAGTCTTAGGAAGATTGTAATACCATGTCTTTATAGACCCTTTTAATGACCACTCAAACAACTTAAGCATAGTGTTAGTGGACACTTTAGATGTCTTCAATATTAATACATAAGAGTGGATATGATTGGTGGCATCTGAAGTTCTAATAAACATAGGAAGCACATGCATTCAAAAATTAGTGGGAAGCTTCCTAGGATGGCAAGTAAGTAATTCCTCAATTTTAGTCCCCCCTTCTCAGTCCTTTTGCACCAAACGTCTTTTGGATCTTTTCTAGTTGCCTAGCAAGGTCATCAAACTTAGTTCTCTCCTTCTCAATCTTTATTGGTTTGTTAGGAGCTACAACAGTGCTTTTGACTTCCTTGGCTAGTTTATTCTCATGATACTCGTTCATTCCAAATATATCATCATCAATCACCATAGGCTGAGATGCCTCCATTAGTGCCTTCCCCTTATAGGTCTTAATTACAAATGCATTACTCTTTTTTAGAATCTCATTAAGGTGCTTGTTTACCTCTTCAATAATTCACTCTTCCATGGCATGACTTATCTCATTCCTTATCCTCTTTATGAGTTCAGACAGTACGATTGGTTTCATGATCAACTCCTTAGATGGGGCTAGTGTAACAACCATTTTCATTTATTAAGCATGACATTCATGTCCAAATATTCATATGCATAAAGGTTAACTCATCATTCATACACAATCCATCTAGTATTTAATGTACACATATGTTAACCCAATTAATGTTGGTAACCCTAAATTGATTCCTATCTAGGTGAATGTGCATGACATAAGGAAAGAGAGTTGGAATTCAGTCGATGATCTATGTTCCACATGTGTGTATGCAAAACTTTATGCTCCCAAATTCCCAAATCTTATGCTTCACTATTTTAAAAGAATAATTGTGATTTTGTGAGTTACGACTCAATGAATAAAAATAATAATCATATTCTAATGACACAATCATAATCAGTTGTTATTAAGATACATTATAAGTACAACAAGTACAATTGTAATAGATTATTTGATTTTTTTATTGTGACCTTATAAGGGAAACACTACTGCTGGGAATTCATCTGAATCAAGTGACATTTGCTTTTGCTAGCCAATATATAACAGGTGAATCATTTGATCAATAACATGTGCCATAATAGGACATCTTGGTCCCTTTTCCAAGTGATTTGCAAGTGCTTGACAAGCTAGTCACATCCTTTTTGTTCCATAAACAAATGTTCATTCCTAATGGTATAGTAAGTAATCATTTATATCATATAATTCTCACTTGACTTGTGTACACATGTAAAATGTCTTCTCACTTAACTTGTATACACGTGTAAAATGTCATAATTCAATCACATATACATGTAATAGAACACAACCAATTCATAAAATCATCACACATACACATTAAAATCTAATTATGGCTTTTACTCATATTTGATGCAACCAACCCTTATGGTAGGTTTGAACCTCTTTATTGGGCTTCCTCAATGTTTTAAGATCCTAACATTTGAAACATATATCATTATAAAATGTCAAAATGAGTGTTCATGCATGGTATACAATTATGGTCATGTTCCATGCAAGTGGACCTAGTATTTAAGCTTATTATTCTTATATGATAGTCTGTCCTTGCTACATTCTCACAATAATAACTCAATATTATATATATATATATATATATATA
>CATIWR010053503.1:0-23900 GCA_949677035.1 Omphalea diandra | reverse complement strand
AGCCTTGAACATTTGTTAATATATATGTACATTTAATACATGTTGGATTGTGTATGTATAATGAATCAACCTTTATGCATATGTATTTTTGAAGATGAATGCCATGATTAGTAAATGAAAATAGTTGTTACAAAAAATTATCAAAGGAATTAATTTAATTAGCATGAATTCTAATTTTTCTTTGCACAACACCACAACTAGAGCTATCAAAATATTTTTCTTTTCCTTTTTTTCTTTTTATTATTTTATAAACTTTTTTTATCTTTTTTATGTGAAATCAAACATTTGTGATAAATGCCCTCAGTTACCTAGCATAAAACAAATTTAGAATGCTTTAGCATACTTATAAATTGGCAACCGAGTGACATAAAGATAAATAATTGTAATGAATATCTCCAGTTACTAAGCACCAATATAGCGAAGTAGAATTTATCTTTTTTTTTTTCAAAGTTTGCTCAAAAAGTGATTCTTATTCTCATGTCAACTCAATTAAAATCCTTTTGTAAAAAGGGTAAAGGAAAATTAGAAAGGTTCTAGGTCTCAACTTGGCTTTCTTAAGGCAATATCATGAGGGTAGGCTTTTTGATAGGCTAAAAGGAGCTAACCTAAATACCTTTTCTGCTTTTTAACACAAAAACTCATTAATGTGGTCTTAAAATGCATAACAAGGCAAGTTTTAGAATATGCAACCCAAATTTGACAAACACTCAACAAAAATAAAATAGGGCAATGAAGAAAAAAAATGTTCACAGACTGAAAAGCTCATAACAAAAGTTCCAATGTATTGAATCTTGCACATTTTTCATTCAAAATAATTATCAAAGCAACAAACCAATCAACCAACTAAAAGAAATTCATTTAATCATGTTTGCATCTTTTCTAGCAATATTTTGCCAAGCACAAAGTTCATGCTAACTCAAAATATTAAAAAAAAACCAATGCAAAAGAGAAGGAATTTCTCAAAAAGAATACCATCAAGCAAGGATAAAATTTTGCCTAAGTCAAAGCATCAAACATACAAGGCCTGCCCTATACTTAAAAGGTACATTATCCCTAATGTAGCCAAAAGAAGGCAAAAGATAAAGAAATGAAGAAAAGAAACTTAAAAAGGAAACAAAAAATAAAACTTCCCTAAAAGTAGAGTAGAAGACTATGATGATGGTGGAAACGTTAGTTGAAATCCCACAAATGTGAAACAGGTTGTGAAATTTTTCTCCATTTTAAACGTGTGATCTTCTAATTGCTAAAGATGAGCATCAATGTCAGCCAATTGAGGTGCCACAAATGTGGATGGATGATTGCCTAAACTGATTTTATCTTCAGTAGTGGTAATGCGAGAGTGCTTTTGGTGGCACACCAATGGTGTAAATGAAGGTCCTAGAGCTGTAAAACTAAAAACACCATTTCACTTCACAACAACCCCCATACATTCCAAACAAACCATGTCTAAGGGTTCCATTGCACAAGCCACATGCATATCAGTAGAATCAGTATAAAGGAACTTCAAATTTAATGCAAGATGAGTAATATAGGACCTAAAAATTAATGGTCTATTTTTTGTGGCTATTGTGTGAAACTGCATGGCTAACCATGAACTCGAATTAACCTTGACATTATTTAACACATACCATAGAAAATAGAATTAAGCTTTCCTAAAAGTCCCAGAACTATCTATTTGACTCGAAAAATTAAATGCAAGGAAAAGCTGAATATATCTAAGAACTAGGTCATGAAGAAAAGAACTCTTTGATTATCTTGGGCCATAACTAGTAGTATCCATAGATGAAGATTACCATAAAGAATGTGGTTGAAACTTATCACTAAAATCACAACTAGAGTTATGATATGCAGTGGTTTGTGCAAATGCTTCATCAAGAGTAATATTTAAATTCAATAATGGACAAGGCAAATTGCTTCCCTGACAACCAAAATTAAACAACTTTGGATATTTATAGAGTGAGATTAGTGGGTGCGGTAAAGTGAAATGTGGTATAGAATCCTGCAGTTAGTTTATGTATGAAGGGCATTATACTCCAACGTAATTTTCCTAACCAATATTTGTAATAATTGTTTTAGACTTGGTTGGTGAAGCCTAAGTCAAATCTCTATTTTGATCTTGACATTATAGATTGAAATACTTTAACATTTTTTCTAAGTGTTGTGCATGCAAAAAATACGGGTGAATCACATTGAAAGTTTGAATAGAGAAAAATCTATAATGGCATTTGAGTCGTGACCGTTATAACATGAGTAGCAACTACGACACTACCATTTTGGACACAATATAGTCTAAAAGGATTTGTAGTCAGCGTCATGATTACAGTTACGACCGTGAACTTTGAATGTTCAAGGATGAACTCTTGAGCACCAATCAACGAATGCCATGTATTAAAGAGCTATTTGAAAGTTTGAGTGTCGCGATTGCGATGGCTATGTAGAGATTACGACACCCATTCAATTTGAATAAAAAACTTACACAAGCTGTGTCTTGGTCCAATGGCATAACCACTTCTCAATTGTAGTTGAGGTCACGACTGTAATGACTAATTTGCAACCATGATAGTTAAGATATAATAGCAATCGTTAATGGATAGTTTATGAAAACCAATGCTATGGTACTGAATGTACTAGCCGTTAAACAAAAATTGGAGATCTCAACCACAACCAAGCAAAATCAAGAGAGAAACTTGTGTCGCGATCACAAACTCCTTATCTCAATAACGACATCTGTCTGACAAGTATTTAATGTAGGATTTTGGTTCCAACTTTTGAGATATAGAGCTAGTATTTTCTCTAACATCTCCTTAGTGGGAGTAACCTATAAATTCTCTAATGAATGGACATAAATGCAAGAGAATTACATTTACTAAGGTCAAACTCTTGCAAATTTATTTCTCAACTTTCTCTCTCTTATATACTCCTTTTATTATTGAGTTGTAAGAAGTTTGGTGTGAGCTTTAAACATCATTTGGGATTGGGGTTAAGAATGAGCCAATAGAGAACTCTTGTTTAGGTTGAGTGTTAGCTTTGAAAAACACTTATAAGGTTATGTGTGAGCCTTTATAAAACACAAGTTGAAAAGTTAGGTGTAAGCTTTAAAATACCATTTGACACTAATGGAACACTTGATTGGAAGAATTGGCGAGTGAATATAGGGTTGATGAATATCCAAACCACTATAAATCTTAGTGTGTTCTATTCTTCTTCTCATATTTGCTTAACTAACTTTTTCTCTAAAATTTAAATTGCCCACCAATTCAAACCCCTTCTTAGTACACAAGGGCTAACAAATTAATCAAATTGTTTCTTCACAGATAAAGATTCAAGAGTGGGGTAGTGAACATACTTACAAGGAATGATTTTTTAGGTGCAAACTTGCTCATGCTTATTGTGAGCGCTTTGATTTTTTTTACTACGCTCGAACTAGTGTAATCTTCTTATGACTCTTACCTTTTATTGATCATTGGGGGATCAAGAGGATGAGGGTCATTCATTGATAATAATCCCTAAGTATGTCATTTGTTTTGGATAAATGGGGGATCCTTTAGGCCTTATGTCACTTAAAGCCCTTAAGTCAAAAGTGGTAGTCAGTGAGGGGCTTATTGAGGGATAATACATTAGTACCATCCCTATGAGACATGGAGTTAGCACCTGACTTTGGTCAGGACAAGAATCCTGAGAATGTGAAATCTAAATATATTATAAGTCAATTAGAAGGCCCATTTTGTCTTTACCTCATCAGAGATTAGGTTAGAAAATTAGGTACAACTTGCGAAATGGGTTAGACACCCTCCAAGCTGGCTAGTATTGGGATCTAACCTTCGGGCATCTTTGTTTCACTTTTAGCATTTAATCGAGTTATTGATTAGTCCAATTAACACCTTTAATCATATATCTAAGTGTGGTTCAATTAACAAATCAAGTTGTTAACTAAAAAAGTGTGGGGGATCATGCATTATGGTCTAGGGTCTCATCATGCACCACAATTCATTCACATACATAATCATCCATAATGGGGAGGGGGATCATTTATCATGGTATATGATAAGCATGCATAAACAACCACCCTTACATAATATTTGAGAGGGGAAATAGTGAAGACCAAGTTCATGGTCTGATCCTATGCACTTACACCTACACCCAAGAAGAAGAAGTAAGTTAGTAATAAATTAACATGAAAACAAATAAACAAAAGAGAACTCAAAGCTAATAAAGAAAGGGGAGTGAAGCCCAGGTGATCACCATACCTTATCTCTGTAGTCAACGTACTTAGCAAGTATTTATGTCTATAATATTCACATTTTATCATCACAAACCAAATAGTGCAGATTATGACATGCATGAATAAGTGCATGAATCATAATAACATAGAGGATATGGACACATACAAGGTCAAGTATTTGAAGGATACTAGGTGGATTAAGGTAAAGATTCACTCAAGTGAGGCCCTAAAGTCATTTAACCCACTCACATTGCTCATAAAAAATTGAAATGAGTAAAACCTATCATGGGAGTAGCTAGAATGCCCATATGAATCCAATAGACCAAAGAACTAGAAAGCATTACTTACAAGACTATTCATGAATTCTAACACAAAAGGGGGATATCAAGGTCAAGGGAAACTTAAGTTCCTCTCCTGATTCTTACTCCAAGGTGTAAAAAATAAAACCAAAAATAAGATCTATAAATCAAAGAAACCAAAAAAACATATAGCTTCAAATAAAGGCATCAAACGACTAGAAAATATTATTCACATGACAATTATGTATTGTAGCATAAAGGAGATTACCAAGGTTAAAGGGAACTTAAGCTCCTCACTTAGTTATCATCTAAAGATGTCAAAATAGAAATAAAAAATAAACTTAATGTTCAAAAGGACAAAAAAAACATATAAGCATTTTAAGTGAGCAAATCAAAGAAAACCATTTGAATGCTAACCAAGACTCCATTTTGATGTGAATAGGTGATGTAGTCCATAAAGCCTTATCTTATTCTATCATTGGAGTTACCAAACATCCTAAAAAGATACTGCAAAAGCAAAAAATTTGAAGAGAATAAGAAGAAAACTTTCTGCTAGATTGTAGGAAACTTAGACTGTACAACCATGGATAATGGTTGTATAACCTACTAACAAGGCTATAGAGCCTTCCTTGTCTAGGTTGTAAAAAAAAAAAAAGATGTAGAAAGGGGAAGGAAAAAGAAAGGGAAGAGGAGTCTTTAAAATTTTCCAACAATGTTTTTGCCCTCAAAAGTTCATGATTAACTTAATATCCTTAAATATTGCTTAGGGAATGCACAAACATAAAAAGGAAAAAGGTCTAGTTCTACCTTGTAGAGAGTGGGATAGGGTTAAGGTTTTAGTTTTTCTATGTTTATGGGTATTTGAGAGGTAATTTCTGTAGATTAACCTTAAGGTTTCCAAGCATCTTCCCTTCTTCAAAATAAGGGGTATTTATAGGCGTTAGTGGTTTCGTAATGCAAGAAATTGTTTTGATTGCACCATGGACACATCCAATCATAGAACAGGAGAGTGTTATATTAGAATTAGGGTGCACGTGGGCTATATAGCCAAGAATAAGTCATACATCCCTGTGTCAGGGTTCTACATCCTTAGGGGTTAAAAGGGGGACCAATTCTAAAAATTTCTCTAGATGAAGATTTTTAGAAGGTTGTACAACCTTTCATTGATGGTTGTGCAACCCTGTTTGATTGGATGTATAGACCAAACCTGGTTGACAACCTTAGATTTAGCTTAGGTTTGGTCTTTAGTCTTGGACTTAGTCTTTGGACTTCTTCAAGGCTTCCTAAGGTTGTTATCCTTTACATTGTGTGATTGACTTTGCCTTTTAGGGATTTGGTTCAATGATTTTTATCATTGGGCTTTGTATCCAGGGGTCCAAAATTTGATGGTCACACATGCTTTGGGTCTCATTATTTTTAAACTTCAAATTTTCACTAAGCATTGAGTTTGAGGGATGTATAATGGATTTACCTTTGCCAATTTAGGAATGTTGTCATAGAGGAACCTCAATGATTGGTATTTTGGTTTGTTTAGCAATTGATTCCAATCTCACCATGGTGATATTTGCAAAATGGAAGGTGGAGGTGTTTGGGTTAGATGGAACTGAATACTAATTTTTTTTTTTAAATAATAACTAGTGTAGTTGATGGATTAGGGTTGATGTGGAAAAGACCAGTGTTAAGGGAGGTCAGCTTGTATTAAGGAAGGGAGATCGACTCTTGACAAAGTCGAATGCAGATTTGCAGTATGGTAGAGCTGATGCAAATCTATAACAGTGCAAGGAGTATATTCAGGCTAGTGTAGTGTTGTCATTATTGTTCGATAGTTGTTAGCTTAGATAAAAAGAGGGTAAAGTCAAGAAAGATAAGGGAGTAAGCTATCATGAAAGAGAAGACTGAGAAGAAGACGGTGGTATTTTTGACCTGATACAGATATGGTGTGAATTGGGTTTGTTAGGTGGTGAAGGGAGAAGCGGCGTGGAGAAAATGAAGCGACAATGGCTGATTTGGTCAGAGAAGAAGACTAGAGAAAGCTCACTTGGTTGGCTATAGAGATTTGAGGAAGAGGAGAAACATAAAAGATAAGTAAAATAAAATTAACCAAAGTTAAAAGGAAACATAAAAGAACGCTAAGTAACAATTTGGGCAGAAGATTTGTATGAATAACCTATGGACACAGCTTATTTTTGTAAAGGAACACATAATAAGTTGTGGGCATGCCTTATGCTTGGTAAAGATTTAATACGATAGGCCATGGGCACCAACTTATGTTGACGAACAAATGAGACATAAAAAACAAATAGAAGATTGAGTGCAATAGGCCGTGGGCACGACTTATGCAGATGAGTGAATATTTGCATTTGGGTAATAAATCGTGGGCACTTCTTATCGAAAATGAATATTTGGCTGAATTTTTTTAGGAAATTAATTTTAAAAAATGCCCAGAAGAATAAAAAGCAATAAACTAAAATAATTAAAAATACAATGAAAATTAAGAGAAATTTGCAAAAATAAAATAAAAGCATAAAAGTTTAAAATTAAAATTAAAATTATTGGGTTGCCTCCTAATAAGTGCTCTTTTAAAGTCATTAGCTTTACTTATTCCTTATTTATTTTTATGGATTTTGTAATGAAACATCTATCTAATAGAGGATGGGTTGCTCCCCTTCAATATAAGGCTTTAAGCATTGTTCGTTTGCTTTAGAAGTGCCTTCATTGGTATTTGTATAATTCAACTGCACCATGAGGGAACACCTTAGCTACCATAAATGGGCCTCTCCATCTACTCTATAATTTTTTGAGAAATAATTTGAAATGAGAGTTGAAGTGAAGAACTTTATCACCTTTATGGAAGTGTTTCTTTATAATGATTGCATCATGCAATTCCTTAGTTCTTTCTTTGTAAATTTAGGCATTCTCATATGTAAAATTTCTCCATTCTTCCAATTCATTGAGTTGGAATTTCCTTTTATCACCTGCATTTTCCAAATCAAAACTCAAAAGTTTAATTGTCTAGTAAGCTTATGTTCTAATTCCACAGGTAAGTGACAAGCCTTACCAAAACATATTCAATATGAAGATGTACCAATTGAGGTTTTGAAAGTAGTGTGGTAGGCCCATGGTACATCATCTAATTTCAAAGACCAATCTTTCCTAAATGCACTAATGGTCTCTTCTAAAATCTATTTTATTTCTCAATTAAAAACCTCTACTTGTCCACTTGTTTGAAGGTGGTAAGAGGTAGCAATTCTATATGTAACACCATATTTGTTCAATAATTGCTCAAATTGTTTATTGCAAAAATGCCTTTCCCCCATCACTCATGATAGCTCTAAGTGTATGAAAAAGGGTAAAGATGAATTTTTTAAAAAATTTAACAACAACTCGAGCATCATTACTTAGATATGCACAAGCTTGCTCTCATTTACTCACATAATCCACAATCACAAGTATTTAAGAATTATTAACAAATTTAAGAAAAGGTCCCATAAAATCAATGCCCCAAACATCCAAAATTTCATAAATAAGTATATTGCTCAAAGGCATCTCATGGCGTCAAGAATTATTACCTATTCATTGGTAATGATCCCAAGTATTTACACAAGAATGAACATCTTTTGAAGAGTGTAGGCCAATTAAAACCACTTTAGATAATTTTTGCAACTATTCTTGATGATCCATGATGACCTCCTTCTTTCCTATCATGGCAAAAACTGATTATACTTTGGATTTCATCCTTAAAAACACATTGTCTTACCATTCCATCTCTATAAATTTTGTAAAGCTTATGTTCATCCCATAAGTAGTGCTTTACATTGGGGAAATTTTTCTTCTTTTATTGATATGTGAAGTGAGATGGCACCACTTTCCCTACCAAAAAATTAGCAAAATCAGCAAACCAAAGTTCTTTATTAGTGTTAACAATATACAATTACTCATTGGCAAATTCATCACGGAATGGAAAATCATGCATATTTTCTACATAAGTTTCATCAAGCCTTGAGATGACCAACTACTATATTTTCACTACCCTTTTTATCTTTAATTTATAGGTCAAATTGTTATAGTAATAAAATCCATTTCAACAACCTAGGTTTTGCATCCTTTTAAGCAAGTAAATATCTCAAAGCGAAATGATCAATGAACACAGTGACTTTAGACAAAAGCAAATAAGGTTGAAATTTTTCTATAGCAAATATTACTCCAAGTAATTCCTTCACAGTAGTGGAATAATTTCTTTATATGTCATTTATAGTCCTACTTGAATAATAAATGGTATGAAATTTCTTATATTTTATTGACCCTAAGACTACATCTAAAGCATCATTACTTGTATCACACATGATTTTAAAAGGAAAATCTTATACAAGACTTGAAATAATGGGGGTTTGAATCAACTTTTCATTGATAATAATAAATGCATGAAAACACTTAACATCAAATTCAAATGCCACATCTTTTACTAAAAGATTTGCCAAGGGTTTAGCTATTTTAGAAAAATCCTTAATGAACCTTCTATAAAAACCTGTATGACTAAGAAAAATCCTAACTTCTTTTAAAGATTTAGGTGGAGGAAGTTTTTCAATTCGTTCTACCTTAGCCTTAGCTACCTCAATGCCAAGAGATGACACTTTATGTCCTAGAATCATTCCTTCCTTAACCGTGAAATGACATTTTTCCTAATTCGAATAAAGGTTAGACTCTTCACACCTTTAAAGTAATTTTCTAAATTATGCAAGCATGCATCAAATGATGATCCATAAATGGAGAAATCATCCATGAATACTTCCATAAAATTGTCAAAGAAATCACCAAACAAAGATATCATACAATGCTAAAATGTAGTCAATGCATTGCATAATTTGAATGGCATCCTTCTAAATACAAATCTTCCATATGGGCAAGTAAAAATGGTTTTTTCTTGATCTTTAAGTGCAATGGCTATTTGAAGATATCCAAAATAACCATTTAAGAAACAATAAAACTCATGCCCTACAAGTTTTTCAACCATTTGATCAATAAAAGAAAAATGGAAGTGACCTTTCCTAGCGGCTACATTTAATTTTCCATAATCAATACACACCCTTCAACCAGTTATTGTCCTAATGGTCAATTTGTTATTTTCATTTAACACAATAGTGGTTCTACCTTTTTTCTGTATGACTTGAACAGGACTTACCCATGATGAATTATAAATAGGATAGATAATACTTGCTTCAAGCCATTTAAAATTTCTTTCTTTACTACCTTTTGCATTTTAGGATTTAACCTTCTATGTGATTAAGCTTTGGGCTTGAATCCATTCTTCATCAAAATTTTATGCATGCAAACCAAAGGACTTATTCCTTTTATGTTAGCAATGATCCAACCAAATAACTAAGATATGTTCCTTAAGCACCCTTTTTAGCTTTTCTTTTTGTAGACCTGTCAATTTAAAAGAAACAATCATAGGTAAGGTTGAATTTTCTCCCAAAAAATTATATTTTAAATGAGGAGGTAAAGGCTTAAGTTCCAAAGTTGGAGGTGTTTCAATAGAAGGTCACAATTGTTTGGTAGGAGTTGGTTCCTCCAAAGGTAAAAATTTCCTTTGCTTGAATCCTTCTCGTCTCGCCACCAAATAATTGAATGCCTCCTTATGGTCTTCATCTAAGACTTGTCCACCATTATAATAATTAATAATGGCATTCTCTAAAGGATCTTTTAATCTTAATGTATTTGCTTCATTTGCACAAATATCAATGCAATCAATCATATTTATTTAATGTTTAATTATGTCATGACGTTTCATGGATTTAAACACATTAAAAACTACTTCCTCTCTATTGACTCTAAAAGTAAGTAAACCTTGTCATACATTAATCAAAGCATTATAAGTAGTAAGAAAAGGTCTATCTAGAATCAAAGGCATTACTCTATCTTCCTTCATATCCAACACAATAAAATTAATAGGTATAATAAAATTGCATACTTGAACTAAAAC
The DNA here is from genome assembly GCA_949677035.1 of Omphalea diandra. Classification (NCBI taxonomy): domain Eukaryota; kingdom Viridiplantae; phylum Streptophyta; class Magnoliopsida; order Malpighiales; family Euphorbiaceae; genus Omphalea; species Omphalea diandra. The sequence goes on along the minus strand of CATIWR010053503.1, from coordinate 13,399 downwards.
ATCCTCTACTATTCCCCTAGGATATTTAGTACTTATATTGGCTAGTTGCAAAGTAATCATAATGGGTGTCAATTAATGCAATACAAGTTTTTTTAAAAATTGAGTATGCATTAAGTTCACACTAACACCAAGATCACATAAAGATTTCTCAAATTTAGTCTTTTATAGTGCAAGGGATAGAAAAACTCCCTAGATCTTTTAGTTTTGGAGGTAATTTATAAAAGAGAATCATTGAACATTTGTCATTAAGCTTCACCATCTCATATTCTCCCCCACTTCATTTTATTAGAAATCACATCCCTAAAAAATTTAACATAACTTATCATTTATGAAACTCTTATCATTTATGAAACTGCATCAAGAAGAGGAATATTAACATTTACCTTTCTAAAAACTTCTAAAAATATCTCAAATTATTTATCTAAGTTAGTGTTCAAAACACTTTTAAGATAATGGAGAGGAAGTTGAACAACATCTAAATTAAGTTTAGGTGTACTCCTTGTGTATTACATAGATGATTCATCAACCTTATCATGCTCCTTTTTTTTTTTTTTTTTTACTTTAGTTTCAATTATTTCTCCACCTTGTGAAGTGATAGCACTTACTTGTTCTTTTGCATTCTTCTCGATATTGCTAGGGAATTGACCTTCTATTCTCTTAGACATCATGTTAACTAACTGTCCCACTTGAACTTCCAAGTTCCCTATAAATGTCTCATGGTTTTGAAATTTTGTTTCAACACTATTGATGAACTTGGTAATTAAATCTTGTAAATTTCCATTATTTTCTTATGGTGGTGGTTGTTGTTGAAACCCAATGGATGCCTTCGATTGGTTATTATTCCATGAAAATATTGGATGGCTCATCCACCCTAGATTGTATGTATTTAAATAGGGATTGAAATTTGACCTGCCACCATGAGAAACAAAATTAGCACTTTTGTTATTAGAAACAAAAGGATTTTCTACCTAACAATGAGAGCTTGGATGTCCCATTTGGCCACATAAGTTACATGGTTCAAAAATTGAAACATTCATTATTGTAGTACTAAGATTATTTAATTTTTTATTAAATAAGCAATTTGAGTGGATAAAGTAGTAAAAGAATCAATATTATGCACTTCATATCCCATATAATCAGCTTTATCATTATTCCATTGATAACTATTATAAGTTATATGCTCTACTAGCTCAAAAGCTTCGTCGAGAGATTTTCTTATAATTGTACCACCTATAGCTACATCAATTATTGAATAGTTAGATGGAGTAACACCATTGTAAAAAAGTTTGAATTTGACACCAAACCAGTATTCCATGATGGGGACACTTCCTAAGCATTTTCTTAAATCGCTCCTAAGTCTCATATAATGTCTCTCTCTAATTGAACAAAAATGGTAATATCATTTATCAATTTAGCTATTTTAAAGGGAGGTAAATACATAGCCAAAAATTTTTTAGTCAAATTAGCCCCTGTAGTGATACTACCTAAAGGAAGTGAACCAATCCGCTTTTAGCCTTATCTTGTAATGAAAAAAGAAAAAGCTTAAGTCTAATAGCATCATCACTAACTCCATTATAATTGAAGGCATAACTAATCTCTAGGAAGTTGACGATGTGTGCATTAGGATCATCGCTTTATAGCCCACTAAATTGGATTCTAGTTTGAATCATCTGGATAATTGTTGGCTTGATTTTAAAGTTGTTGGCTTGGATTGTCAGCTTAGTAATGCCAGAAGTAGCTCCATCAATTATTGGACAAATATAGTACAAAAGAGTATGATTGACATTCTATAGATCTGCCATTCTAATTTTAGCTTGCTTTTGCTCTTTACTTTATTAACCCTTTGACATATATGGAAAGTTCTCCCTATTTCATGATCAAGTTCCATAGTTTCCTCATCACTAGTGCGTGTCATGAACCAATCAACCTGAATAAACAAAAATTAAAAGCCAAATAAAAATAGAAAATCCAAATTAACCAAGACTAACATTTTTTAATATTATTTTAGAATTAAATCCCTGATAATGACAATAAAAACTTGATAGCTAAAATTTAAATTATCCTAGCAAATCCACTAATTATCAAGTAGTAAAAAGATATCATTCCCTTAGGATTTAATAAAATAAGTGCTAAAACTATAGTCAACCTATGATTATTTGGACAACTGAATTTAAGAGAATAATTAAACTATGAAAACTCAAAATAAATAAAATATGAAAATTTAAAGACTAAAAGCAAATAAAAGGAAAGCAATAATTAATTAAAGATACAACTATCAGATTTAAAGAGCTAAGACTATTTGTCTACCTAATCACTCCAATAGATTTCAATTTATTAAATTTAACCAAGACAATTTATTATTTCATAAGCTAAGATTTTCCTAAAATTACTTAATATTCCCTCCTGAGATATATTAATGCTACCCCTATCAAGTAACGCTTAGAACCCTTTATAGAGTTCTTGAGATAGAAAGCTCATTAATCTCTATGAAAAACCTGAAAAACACGATGAATCATGAATGTATATTCCTATATACCATTCAATTCACACCACAAATTATTTGATCAATTATGCAAATTTCTTTCCCAATTCATTCACATAAATAAATTAATCAAGAGGTGGCCAATTTCTCAATAGCATTAAGCTCAATAATTTGTGGACAATTAAATAAAATAAAATCAATCCATTATTGTGATAAGGCTTCCCATATCCTTAGCAACAAGAAAATTAACTCATGAATAAGAAAAGAAAACTAAAAAAAAAAAGAAGAAGAAGTAGACTTATGAGTTCACAATGGATGAGATTATTGTCTCTAATTAAGGTTGATTACTTTTTGTTGGACTAGGTTGGTTGGAACCTAAGTCAAAACTCTCTTTTGAGCTTGATAATATAGATTAAAAGGTTTTAATGTCAATTTCAAGTGTTGACCTTATAGATATTTAGCTAGGATCGCTTTGGAATTTGAATGGAAGCCAATCTCAAAGATTGAAATTTGCATATTAATTCGTAGTCATAAAGCAAAATCTCATGACTGCTATCCTCCAAAAGAGTTGAATGAATTTTATACAGATGATTTCATGGTGCATGTCACAACTGCGACCTTTGCATTCACTTAAAAGGAACCAAATCTTCAACCGGATCACGTCAGGTGCCCCAAAGAACCATTGGAAGACCAAATTTTGTGGTAGTAAAAGTATTATAGTGAATGCAAATTTGGTGAAGCAACTTCTCCATTCAAGCGGATGATTTCGCAGTGAAAATTGTGTTCAACGAGGAAAATAGAGATTGCGACTTTCACTATTGCTCAAGAAACATGACGACTATTTTTCTTGAAGAACTAATGGTTAAATGCCACATGGACTAACCATTAGATACAAAAATAGGGCTATGTGAATCTCATGATCACGAATGAAGGTCTCAACCATAAATTTCATCTAACAAACATTAAGTGTAAGATTTTCCTAGCATACTTTAGAGACTTGGACATAGTTTTATTTGTAACATCTCTTTGGTGATTATAGCCTATAAATATACCACTAAATAGACTTAGATGAAAGAGAATAAATATTGATTATACCAAAACTCTTGCAAAGTTAATTCTCACAACTTTAACTTTTTATTTCTTTGTACATAGTTTGGTGTGAGCTTTAAACACTTTGAATTTGCATTTAAGAGTGAGCCTTTGTATAGAAAACTCTTCTTTAGATTTTATAGTGAGGTTTAGAAAACTCTTGTAATGTTTATTGTGAACCTTGGGAAAACACTTGTGATGTTTGGTGTGAGCCTATAACACTAAGTTGGGTGAGCTTGTAGAACACTAGTGATTTAGTTAAATAACTAATTGGTGAATTAGGGAGTAGATGTAGGGTTGGTTAATACCTGAACCATTATAAATCTCTTGTATTCATTCTTCTTCTACTCTTTCTCTAATCTTTTAATTGTGTGTACTTCCTCCAAAACTTAAATTAACCATCAATTCAACACCTTATTCTTGTTGCACAAAGGCTAACAATTAGTATTAGAGCTAAATCTTAATTAAAGACTTAATTGTGTGAGAAAAGATCAATGGCATAAAAGAAATCCACTCTCATCTTAATCCCCACTTTGATGTCAATGATTATGCTTTTTGGTGGTATAAAATGAAGATCAATCATGATAATGATCTCATCAACTTATGGGATTATGTACTTGAAGAGTGAAAGCCTCCAATAAAGATGGTTGAAGGAGTAGAGGTGGAAATTGCAAGAGAAAAATGGAGTGAAGCACATAGGAAGGCAAATGGGAAGAACAATAGGGCAATGGCTATTCTTTTATACTTCATGTCAATAGAAGAAATTGGGAGAGTCCAATATTGCCAAACCACACATGCAATATGGAAAGCATTAGAAAACTATCATAAGGGCACAACTCTTATGAAATCAAGTATGTTGGAGATGTATGTGACAAAGTGGGAACTCTTCATGATGAAAGCTAATGAAAACATCACCGACATGATAATTAGACTCATTTCTATTGTCACAAACATAAAGAAGTTTGGAAGAATTCTTACCAGCTATAAGGTAAATACTAAAATCCTTAAATCTTTTCCACTGGATAAATTGGTGTAAGAGTATGTAGTATTCAAGAGTCCAATCTAAAGACTGGGAAGGTGAGAATCGATGCTCTTATTGGCAAGCTTCTTACTAATAAGATGGCTCTCAAAAAGGATAAAGAGATGAAGAAGATAAGAGGACAATAAGACAAAGAGGAGAAGAAAACTCTCACCTTCAAATCTCAAGCAAATGATTCAAACTGAAGTGACTAAAATGAAAGTGACAAAGAAAAAAAGAAGAAAAAGAAGAAGTCCTTGCCAAGATATCAAAAAGGACCAAAGAGTTTATGAGAAGGAGAAGAGAAAAAAGATTCTAAAGAAAGCTATCTTCCTATTAAGACAAATAAAATAAGAAGAGCTTCAAAGCTACTTGCGATGATGATTCAAATTATGAAGTTGCAAACTTTTGCTTCATGGCTCAAGAGGACTCCTTCAATGAGATAAGTACTTTTCTACACTCTTGTGATGAGTATGATGCATTTGATTGTGTGAATGATGAGCTTTTAGAAGCTTTAACTTTAAAATGTGAGAAATATAAATCAAAATGAAAACTTATAAGAAAAAATATTTAAAACTTAAGGATGAAAATTTAAATGATCTTGTAAGTGACTTGAGGACTTCTAATGAAGAACTCAAAAAATCTTTGGAAAATTTTTCCAAATCTTCATCCTCTTTTGATTCTTTGAGAAAAGAAATTGATTCTTTAAAGGTGAAGCCATTAAACTTAAAAATTCCATCTTTAAATTTCACAAAGGGAAAGAAGCTTTGGATACATTTATTGTATCTCAAAGACCACCCTTAGCGAGATATTGTTTAGACTTCAATGGAGCTTCTTCAACTACATCCACTCCTCCTACATTTATTAGACATTTTCATCTCAAACTTCTAGTATTGAGGTCGTTGGAAAGAAAAATGCTTCTAACACTAAGTCATCTATGCTTAAGGGCAAAGGAAAGGCTCCCAAAGCCTCAAGGGCTAAGTCTCAAAGAGCAAATCATGCATACATCTATATCAAGAGGCATGCTCAAAGGCACACATACAAAAACTTGTCTTCTACTCCTCATCACTTATGCACTTGCATACATTCACAAAACCAAAGTGTAAGAAGGTCTTATACTCATAACAAGGTTGCTCATGGGTGAAAGACTTATAAGTCTAGACTCCAATGCCATTATTGCATAAGATATGGGCATATCAATGTCTAGTGCCATATTAGGAAGGCATAACTCAAATTAGAGGATCCTTCTAAGACTAATGCCCAAGGACTTAAGTACGCTTGGGTACAAAAACAAAGTGTTTGATATTATAGGATGGGAACTCCTTCACCAAATTCTCATCATGAAAAATCTAAAGGTGAATGGAGATTACTAATGAAGAAGGGATAAAGTTTTAAATGGTTATTTAGTATCAAACTATTGATAATAAACTTGTAATGTATCCCTTATCCCTTATGTTTATTTGGTATATTTATACATATGTTTAAGGGGAGTTTTATGCATTTTATTGCTTGATATATCTATGTGTTGACATGTTTGATTTGATTTAATTTGATTTGATTATATTGCAGGATGAATTAAGTAAATTCATTTTGCATTTGAGCTTTTTTATATTTCAAATGTATAAATCAATCATTAAAATATCATACACTCTATATTAGAGCCATATATGAAAATTCTTAAATTCTTGGCCCTAGTTTGTGTGATCAAACATCTTTAAATATTTGAATTATTTTGCATTTATGTTTTTTTAGGAAATTTTTATGCAGTTTATGTTTCATCTATTTATCTTCTTATGTGATAAATTGTGCAAATTGCTTGTGTTTGTTATTATTATTTAAGTTTATGCAATTGACAAGTTTATGGACATTCCCCCTTAGATTCCCCATTATCTCTCTTATTCCTTCCTATTTCATCTCTTTTTTATCTTGACAAATGGTAGAGATAATTAGCTAAATATACAAAGAGGGAACATGCAAAAAGGGGAGACAAAATTGAACAATATTTGCAATAAACTAAGACAATGATCTTATTAGAGAAACTAAGGGGGAGTATGGATTGAGGGAGAGCAATTTCATACTTATGATTTGAATCACTTCATAATCATTCACTTTGGAGCATGCATAATTGATTTTTTATCCTTTGCATATTCAATCTAGATTGTCAAACTTAAAAAAGGAGATTGTTGAACTAGGTTAGTTAAACACCTAAGCAAAAACTTTCTTTTGATATTGACAATATAAATTGAAAGGTTCAAATGTTAATTTCAAGTGTTAATCTTATATATATTTATCTAGGATTGCTCTAAAATTTGAATGGAAGTCTTAATCTCAACGATTGAAATTTGCATCCTAATTCATGATCATGAAGCAAAAACTCACGACCGCTATCCTCTAAAAGAGTCGAATGAATCTTATACAGATGATTTTGCAGTACATGTCGCATTCATAGTCGCGACCACGACTTTTACATTCACTTAAAGGGAACCAAATCTTTAACTTGATCATACTATGTGTCCTAAAGTACTATTGAAAGATCAAATTTTGCAATAGTGAAAGCATTATAGTGATCGTGAATTTGGTGAAGCAACTTATTGGACTACGATGGTTAATCCTAAGTTTTAAACCTCTTTTGATCTTGACAAAAGAGATTGATCAATTTTAATGTTTCAATTAAGTGTTGTTTTGCATTTTTTTAGTTAGTCTATAAATTAGAAGTTATTGAAAGTTGGATGGAGCTCAAAATCTCTAAACAAAGTAAAGTGCCTCCTAATTCGCGATCGCAACTTCAAACATCGAAATCGCCACTTAGATTAAGGTAGGTTGACAAACTAAACAGATGAATTTGTGGGCCACTTCTCTACTGTGACCAATTCAAAAAAAGGAGAGCCAAAGTCACAGACAAATTCACGGTGTGTGTCATGCCTCAGTCACGATCGTGAATTTTGAAGTAACTCAAGAGGGAATCAAGTCCACAACCACAACATGACAAGTGTCCTAGGTGATCGTTGAAAGACAAAAATCGCAATGACAACTTATGGGTGGCGATCGTGAATCATGAAGAAGAAGATGAATATTTTGATAGAATAATTTGCGTCTTAAGTTGCGGCCTGTGTAAGAAAAATTACTATCACTACTTTTGTGAACAGGTAAAAGGTAACGACTATATTTTCCTAGTGAACTAATGGGAAGATGACACGTGGATTAGCCATTAGACACAAATTGAGATTTCCACTATAATTTTTAGCTCCCGTATGGAAAATTGGAAAATTGCAATAGCGAAAGAGTAGTAGTGACCACAAATGAAGCCTGACAAGCATTTAGTGCAAAATCTATCTAGCATACTCTAGAGATTTGCTGCCAGTTTTGTTGCAACATCTCTTTGGTGGGTTGAGGCTATAAATACCTCATCAAACAAATGTAAAAGCAAGAGAATTCATTAATTTGTAACCCAAACTCTTGCAATTTTGCCACTCAATCTTTTCTCTTCTTTAGGTGATTGTTTGGTGTGAGCATAAACACTATTTGTAAAGGTTATAGTGTGAGCCTGTAAAAACACCAAAAGAGGTTGTTGTGTGAGCCTTAAAAACACAAGTGTAAAGGTTCTTGTGTGAGCCTCAAAAACATAAGTGTAAAGGTTCTTGTGTGAGCCTTAAAAGTACAAGTGTAAAAGTTTGGTGTGAGCTTAGAAACACCATTAGAAGATAGTGGAACACCTAATTGCTAAGAATTGGAGAGTGGACATTGGGTCGATTATACCCAAACCACTATAAATCTTGTGTCTTCATTGTACTTATTTTTCTTCTTACCTTCTTGTTTTAATTTGTATACATCAATTCAACCCCCTCTTCTTGGTGCCTAGGGCCAACAAGTGGTATCAGAGCCTAAACACTCAAATAAACCTTTATTGGTGAGTAAAAGATCAATGGCACAAGAGGGAATCCACTCACACCTCAAGCCTCACTATGATGGAATCGACTATACTCATTAGAAGTATAAAATGGAAATCAATCTTGACACAGATGCGGTAGACCTCTGGGATGTGGTTGTAAAAGAATGAAAGCCACCCACTAAGGTAATGGATGGAATTAAAGAACTTATCCTAAGAGAAGAATGGGTTAAAGCTTATCGAAGATCAAATAGCAAAAACAAAAGGGCAATGGCCATTCTTCTAAGCTCTCTCTCTAGAGAATGGATTAGAATAGTGCAACATTGTCAAACAACACATGCCATTTGGAAGACACTTGAGAACTACCATGAAGGCACAACTCTAGTTAAGTCAATCTTGTTAGAGATTTATGTAACTGAATGGGAGCTATTCATGATAAAGGACAATGAAGGCATCACTAAAATGACAAATAGGATATTATCTATCATTACCAACATGAAGAAATTCGAAAGGACTCTTACAAACTATGAGGTAAACACAAAAATCCTCAAAACTCTTCCTTTAGATAAATTTGGTGCTAGAGTATGCAGCATTAAAGAGTCCAATCCAAAAATTAGAAAGGTGCCAACAGATGTTTTGATAGGCAAACTCTTAACTCATGAGTTGACCTTACAAAAGATGAACAAATGAAGAAGCTAAGTGGCCAAGGAGATAAACCAGAAAAAGAAAGAAGAACCCTAGCTCTTAAATCTTCAATAAAAGAGAATGAGGTAGAAATTACCTCAAGTGATGAAGAAAGTGACAAGGAAGAAGAGGAGCTAGCAATGCTCTCAAAGAGGACAAAGGAGTTTATCAAAAGAAGAAAAGAAAGAAAAGGCTTCAAGAAGAAAGCTCCTAGTCCAAGAGAAAAATCCAACGATGTCACTTGCTATGAATGTGGCAAGCAAGGCCACATCAAGTATGAGTGTCCCAAATTGAAAAAGAAGAAGAAGAGATGGGATAATGAGAAGAAGAAGAGCTTTTTAGCCACTTGGGATGATAGCTTAAGTGAAGAAGAAAAGGAAGGAGGAGTTGCCAATAGTTGTTTCATGGCACAAGAAGATTCTACTAATGAGGTAAGTACTTCTTCCTATTTTAATTCTGATTTTGAATTTGTTGAGATTGATGAAGACCTTCTAGAGGCTATAACCATGAGATGTGACAAATACAAGTCACAAATGAAATCTTATAAAAGAAAATGTCAAAAGCTAGAGGATGAATATAAAATCCCTCAATGATATTGTAAGAGAATTGAGAGCATGTAATAATGAGCTCAAAAAATCAGTGGATAGCCTTTATATATCATCTTCTTTAATGGCTTCACTAAGAAAGGAGAATGACACTCTAAAGGGAAAAGTCATTGAGCTTAGAAGCTCAATCTCTAAGTTCCATAAAGGGAAAGAAGTCTTAGACACATTGATTGTGTCATAAAGACCTCCACTAATTAGACATGGTCTAAGCTTCAATGGAGCATCATCATCATCTCAAACTACATTTGTTAGACCTTTAGAATCTCAAACCTTAAGGGTTGAGGTAATTGGGAAGAAAAGTGCTCCTAGCACTAAGCCTTCTAAGCCTATGGGCAAAAGGAAGGCTCCCCCAAGCTCTAGAGCTAAGACTCAAAGAGCTAACCATGCCTATATGTACAACAACCAACATGGTCATTCTCATAGGAAATTCTGTACTCCTACACATCATACATGTACATGCATGCATTCATATGGTCAAGGTATGAGAAGACCTCCTACTCATACTAAATTTATGCATAGGAGAAAGACTCTTAAGTCTAAACTCTAATGCCATTGTTGCATGAGATTTGGACACATCAATATTCATTGCTATATTAGGAAGACTCACCTTAAACTAGAAGACCCTTCAATTCCTAACCCCCAAGAACCCAAGTATGTTTAGGTACCTACGAAAAGGTAACTCACTTTTATTGTGTAAGGGAGTGTGGTAGTCACCAAATCAAGCAATTGGCATATGGATAGTGGATGTTCTAAGCATATTACTAGAAATAGGAAGCTATTCACAACATTGAAGCAAAAAAAAGATGGAGATGTCACATTTAGTAATAATGCCAAGGATAAGGTAATTGATATTGGAACCATTGGTAAGAATGGTTGCTCTTTAATTGATAATGTTTTTTTAGTTAGTATCTTACAACATAATTTATTAAGTGTAAGTCAATTATGTGACAAAGGTAACAAAGTCATCTTTGATCCTAGAGAATGCCGAGTCACCACTTTAGTGGATGATGAGGTTATTTTTAAGGGTGAAAGGAAAGGCAATACCTACTCAATTGACTTAGACAATTTGGCTAACCAATATTTTAAGTGTCTTATGTCTATGAGCAATGAAGCTTGGTTGTGGCATAGAAGGCTTGGACATGCAAGCATGGATCTTCTTCAAAGCCTATCTAAAGGAAAGTTAGTTAAAGGACTTCCCAAGCTAAGCTTTTCCAAAGACAAGACATGTAGTCCATGCCAAATGGGAAAGCAACACCATGCCTCTTACAAAGCCAAAAATGTTGTAAGTTCAACTAGACCACTTCAACTTATCCATATGGACTTGATAGGACCCACTAGAAGTGCTAGCTTAGGTGGAAAGCATTATGCACTAGTCCTTGTAGATGACTACTCTAGGTTTACTTGGGTATCTTTTCTAGTTCATCAGAATGATTCCTTTTATGCTTCCAAAAGTTTTACAAAAAGGATTCAAAATGAAAAAGGTTACTTCACATCCTCTATTAGAAGTGACCATGGAAAGGAATTTCAAAATGAGTCTTATGAAAATTATTGTTTGGAGAATGAAATTTTTCATAATTTTTCAGCTCCTAGAACACCACAACAAAATGGTGTTGTAGAGAGGAAAAATAGAACATTATTGGAAATGGCTATGACAATGCTCAATGAGTATTCTCTACCAAATTACTTTTGGGCCAAAGCCATTAACATTCCATATTATATTGCAAATAAAGTTTTTAAAAGACCCATTCTTAATAAAATATCTTATGAGCTATGGAATGGTAGAAAACCTAAGATATCATACCTTAGAGTATTTGGATGTAAGTGTTATATTTTGAACACCAAGAATAATCTTGGGAAATTTGATTCAAAAACTAATGAAGGTATCTTCTTGAGATATTCCACCTCAAACAAAGCTTATAGAGTCTTTAACAAAAGTTTAATGGTAGTTGAAGAGTCTATGAATGTTGTTTTTGATGAATCTAGTAAACTTGATCTTAGGAAAGATATTTTTGTTGATGATCCTGTAGGCGACTTTGAGAAGTCGAAATTGGAAAATTCTATAAGAAAAGAAGATTAAGAAGAAGGTGATTCATCAATAGTAGATGAAGACCAACATCATCAATAATAAGTAGAGCCAAGCCAAGATCTACCCAAGGATTATAGATTTTCTAAGTATCACCCCAAGGACTTGATCATTAGTGATACATTTAAGGGTGTAAGTAGTAGATCTCAACTTAATCTTTTAGATAATAATCTTGCATTTGTTTCTCAACTTGAGCCAAAATCAATTGATGAGGCTCTTGGTGATGAGAGTTGGATACTTGCTATGCAAGAGGAACTTAACCAATTTGAGAGAAACAAGGTATGAAAACTTGTCCCTAGGGCTAAAGAACACCTAATTATAGGTTGTAAGTGGGTGTTTAGGAACAAGTTAGATGAGCAAGGTTTCATTACGAGAAACAAAGCTAGATTGGTTGCTAAGGGATACAACCAAGAGAAAGGCATAGACTATGATGAAACCTTTACCCCTCTAGCAAGATTAGAGGCCATTAGGATTCTTTTAGCCTTTGCATGTCATATGAATTTTAAACTTTTTCAAATGGATGTGAAAATTACATTTTTAAATGGTATAATTGAGGAGGAAGTCTATGTTGAACAACCTCCCAATTTTTAGTCACATTGTTTTCCAATCCATGTTTTTAAGTTGAACAAAGGCTTATATGGTTTGAAACAAGCTCCAAGAGTTTGGAATGAAAGACTTAGTTCATTTCTCTTAAAAAATGATTTTGAAAAAGGAAAGATGGATGCCACACTTTTTGTTAAAAAGCACAAACATGACACATTAATTGTTTAAATCTATATTAATGATATCATTTTTGGTGCCACTAATGAATCTCTTTATGAGGATTTTGCTAAGTGTATGACTAGGAAATTTGAAATGAGCATGATGGGAAAGATCAAGTTCTTTTTCGGTCTACAAATCAAGTAATCAAAGGAAGGGATCTTCATCAACCAAACTAAATACACAAGGGAGATACTCAAGAAATTTGGCATGGATGGTTGCAAGGTAGCTAAAACCCCAATGAGTGGTACCATCAAGCTAGATAAGGATGAATCGGGCAAAACGATAGATGAAAAGAGATATCGAGGTATGATCGGATCTCTGCTTTATCGTACTGCTTTTTGGCTAGATATCATGTTTAGTGCTTGTATTGGCTAGATATCATGTTTAGTGCTTGTGTGTGTGTTAGTTTCCAATTCTCTCCTAAAGAGTCTCATTTGAATGCTGTTAAAAGGATTTTCAAATATTTGCATGGCATAATTCACTTAGGGTTCTAGTATCCTAGGGATTTTTCATTCAGTCTTATAGGATATTTGGATGCGATTATACAGGTAGCTTATTAGATAGGAAAAAACACTTTCAGAACTTGCCAACTTATATGTGATTGCCTAGTTTCTTGGTTTAGTAAAAACCAAGTGTCGGTTTATTTATCCACTGCACAAGCCAAGTATATGGCTGTGGGTTGTTGTTGCACCCAAGTCATTTGGATGAAACAACAATTGAAGGATTTTGGCAAAGTGATTGATCACATTCCTATTAAATGTGATAACACAAGTGCTATTAATCTCTCTAA
>CATIWR010053499.1:0-29183 GCA_949677035.1 Omphalea diandra | reverse complement strand
TCAATTGATGTTATTTAATAATATTAATAATGATATAGTAATTATAATTATTTTCATAATACTATTTTGATACCATTATAATATATTATAAATAATTAGTATATTAATATCACTTTATAATAATCATATTATTATATTAATAATTTTGATGTATTAGTAATAATTACTATATTAATAAAATTTTATGATATTAAAATAATATTTAGATTAATTTTATATTGTTAATAATTATTATATGAATAAAATTTTATTTATTTCTTATAATATTTAACTTTATATTATTTGCGTTAATGTCAATACAATATAAAAAATAAGTTTTTTTATTACTTATTATCCTTTCACTTTTTTAATTTAGGAAAAGAAAGTTAACAAAAATGCACTAAAGGGCAGTTAGTTAACAATTAATTATTTAAATAAAATTTATATTAAACTAGATGAATGAAAATTAACAGTTAACTTCTTTAATTATTATCCGCATTGTCCCCCATCAAACACTTCCTTAAGCTATATAAAAAAAAATATGAAAGAATATAAAAAAAAATTCCAATTTAAATATAAAAACCTGTCCTTTTATTTGAAATGTGTTTGTTCCACTTGAGAAAATAAGAACAGTTTTTTTGCATCAAATGATGGGACGCGTTCATATTTTCTTCATCTTTTATTTGGTATATCATGACTCCTCTCGTTAAACAAAAAACTTTTTATTTTAATTAATTATTTGTAAACATAAGTTATCAGCATCATATTATGCTGAAAAAAAAATTACAAGTAAAATTGCGTCTTTATGCAAAAAATAAACTATGACGCCTTCATGAGAAATTGTAGATCAGAGCTCTTTCTGGACTGGAAGAGGGAGTGTATCACACAATCACCAATTAGTATACTTTTTTGTGCAATAAATAAGAAAACTGCAATAAAGGTCAGAACAATAATGAGGGCATTTTTTTTTTAGACCACTAAAAATATTCTGATAAATAGGCTGTGGTTGTAAGCCTAAATGACTGTGATTGAGTCAATAGTGATACTCCTCTTCCTCATCCCTCAATCCTCATCTTCTCCATGTATCAGTCTAACAATGATGACCTACAAACCGCTGAGCCCAAAGCTCGATCTTTAGGTGGAACCGAATTAAGTTGTTGCAAAGCCGTGCCTGGTGGCACAGGCATAACAGTCTTAGCCCTCCACTTATCAAAACCCCCAAACTTAACCCATCTCCAAACTTCCATCCACCATCTACAAGCTACCCACTCCATCCTCCGCTCTAAACTCCACTTCTCCGCCTCCACCAACACCTTCTCCTTCCTCACTCCCCCGCTCTGCCCCAACTTCCAAATCCAACTCTTCGATCTGTCATCAACCTCCACCATTCTTGTTGACAATTCTGTAACCCCATTCCACCACATTCTTGAACATGAAATGAACAAGAACTCATGGGCTCCAAACCCACCAAACGACACTGAGTTACATGACGTGTTCTTCGCTTCCGTGTACACGCTAAGCGAGGCCGAGTGGGTGGTGGTGCTCCGGCTGCACACGGGGGCGTGTGACCGTGCTGCTGCTGCGTACCTCCTAAGAGAGCTGATGGAGTTAATGAGTGGGAAGTGTGATAAGGAATTGGTTGAGAATGACATGGGAATTGGGATGAAAATAGAGGATTGTATTCCAAATGGGAAAGGTAATAAGCCGTTCTGGGCTAGAGGGATGGATATGGTTGGGTATTCTTTGAACTCTTTTAGGCTGGCTAATTTGAACTTTGTGGATACTGAGTCAACTAGACGTTCTCAAATGGTGAGGCTGCATTTGAACCCAAATCAGGCTCATAGGCTTTTGGAGGTATGTGATATGATTCTTCCAGCTTAATTTCTTGCATTCTTCTTATTTTATTTTATTTTTATTTTTTTGGGTATTTTGTCCTAATTTTGTATGGCAATTCTTTTTTTTTTTTTGGTTTTAATTCAATGTTATAATTTTTTTTTTTTTGGGTTTATGGATGTGTATGTTTAACTACAATATGCACTTATTAGACATAATCAAGGGAAAAAATTATGCATGTATAAAATTATCAGAATATTTCTAATGCATTAAAATAATAGCTTTTTGCACAGTTGAGGAAGTACATGTGATGAAATTTAAAATAAAGAAACTTTGTGAGGGAAGACATCAAGCAATTAATTTATTGCGACGGAATTGAACATAATCAATAATACTTATGATTTGAATTAGTAACTCTGTGGTTCAATGCTTATATTTACTTTAGCAATTTGCCAGTTGTTATCATTGTAAAGCTTTTAATTTAATTGGTTTCATTAATTTAATAAATATGATTTAATAAGATATTATTTTTAAAAATTAAGAAAATATATTTAAAAATACATTAAAATATTTTAAAATAAAAAAGTATAATATAATAAAATAATAAAAGCTTTAACATTTAACTTTTAAGTAAAATATTCTAGTTTTATTTTTTTATTTTTTTCTTAAAATAACATTATTTTAGCCTGGCAAAAATAATCTGATTTATTCATTTTGACTTTTGACTAATTTTGCTTTTTTTTTAATTGATTTTAATTAACTTTAATTGAGTCATTTTAATCTCTAATTGAATTAAATGACTTATAAATTTTTATTTATTAATATGATCAATAAATAAATTTAATTTGATTCTGAAAATATTGAAAATGAGTAATTGAGATTATCTTAGATGAAAATATCTTACGTATAAAATAAAGAAATTGTACGTTTTGTAATCTAATAATAATTGAAAAGAAAAAAAAAAGAGTTTATTATTACACGAATTTGGATTTCCTTGGAAAAGAAGTAAATAAATAATTGGCTTGAGACAACAACTATGATATAAGGTGGATATTTGGCCATGGCCCTTTTCTCATCAATCACTCAGGACGAAAGCAATGTTTTCGAAATTAAACTAAAATTAGTTAGTGGTTCCGTTCTGCTTAATGTTAAAAATTAATTATTTAAAAAATTGATTAAAATTAAAGATTAATTTAATATAAATTTATAT
This sequence comes from Omphalea diandra, assembly GCA_949677035.1. Classification (NCBI taxonomy): domain Eukaryota; kingdom Viridiplantae; phylum Streptophyta; class Magnoliopsida; order Malpighiales; family Euphorbiaceae; genus Omphalea; species Omphalea diandra. Next base: position 26,161 of record CATIWR010053499.1, on the reverse strand, counting down.
CATTTTATAAAAGAATTTAAAACTTTTAAAATTACATTATTTATTTAAAATTTTAAAGATAAAATAAAATATTTTATTATATTATATATTTTTTAATCTTAAGTACTTTTTTAAAAAAATATAAAAAATTATTAAATTAAACCGGAAACACTAATGAGCTAACTTATTCAATCTTCGTATGAATTTTAAAAACGTTGGAAGAAGGTAACAAATACAGACAAACACACGTGTTGTCCGTTACAAGTGCATTGCAGGCCCACTTTCTATAAACCCAAGAGATGCGTGTCCCACTGCCCAAGCACATATGCCACATGCCATGATAGTAAAGTTGGAAAATTATTGGAGTACTGTAACACATGATTTTCAAGGGAAAAATGATGTTCTTGATCGTTTATGTTCTGTGATCACCTTGTAGTTGTGATTGTTGATTATCATGTAACCAATGGAATTAATGAGTCTTGAGTTATTGCTGAAGGGCTGCAAGTCAAAGGAGATTAAACTCTATGCAGCCATCGCAGCCGCTGGTTTGATAGCAGCACATTCCTCTAAACACCTTCCTAATAACCAAAGGCAGGAATATGGTGTGGTAACTCTCATCGATTGTCGTTCTATTCTTGACCCTGTTGTCAATATTAACCATCTTGGTAAGCCTCTTTTCACATTCTCTAATTAATTTATTATTAAGTTGAATTAGGAGCACTGATAGATACCTAAGGATCGTTGCGCCTAAGGCCGCGTTGGACTTTTTTTTTTTTTAAATATTGGATACAAAATTTGATCACTTTCATGTTTAGTTTTTGTATTTCTTTGATTCATTTTTTGTTTATTAAAAAAATTATAATGAGTTAACCACAATTCTAATAATAACAATAATTATATTAAACTGTGTTTGTTGCGCTTAAGGCTGCAGTGTATTTTTTTAAAATTATATATGAAATTTATTCACTTTTGTTTTTAGTTTTTATATTTTTTTTAATTTACTTTATGTTTGTTCAAAAAAATTGTAACAAGCCAAACACTGTCCTAATAATAATAATAATAACTACGTTAAACACATTGTGTTTGAGTCACAATTTAAACATATAATTTTTTCATTTCAGATATAAAATTTATTCAGTTTTATTTTCATTTTTGTATATTATTTTAATTAATTATATATTTAAAATTTAAATATAAAATTTATTTATTATTTATTTATTTTTTTGTATATATTTGAAGAAATTTAATCATTCAAAGCATCCAAACAAAGCTTAAGTGCTACCCAAGATAAATATCCGCTGCGGTGCAATAACTATCTTGTTCTTAATTTGTTATTAAGTTGAAACTTGGAAAGAAAATTGACAAAAATGTCCATGACTGGATCAGGATTTTACCACTCTGCCATCATGAATTCACATGACATCAGTGGAAACGATAAGCTATGGGAGGTAGCAAACAGATGTTACTTGTCAGTCACAAATGCAAAGAAGAACAACAAGCATTTCACAGACATGGGTGGCCTTAACTTCCTAATAGGCAAGGCAATTGATAATCCAGGTTTAACTCCATCAGGAGCACTAAGAACTGCTTGTATATCGGTGTTTGAGGACCCTGTGATCGACGATTCTAATGCATCACATGAAGTGGTTGGGGTAGAGGACTATGTGGGGTGTGCTTCAGTCCATGGCGTTGGCCCGTCTATAGCAGTGCTTGACACCATACGCGACGGACAGTTGGATTGTGCTTGTTTGTATCCATCTCCATTGCATTCAAGGGAGCAAATGCAGAAATTGATTCAAGATATGAAGACAATTCTTGTTGATTGTTGTGTCAATGAGGATGAGGATGTGAAGGAGGAGAGCTAAGATTTCTCTTTATGTGGGCCAACCCATCATTTTGTCTATGGATTAAGCCCATTTAATTAACAATAAGTATCCTTATTTTAGTTCTTCCACTGGCAGTAATGCTCATACTTTATAAGGATTTTATCCAATTTCAAATATTATATTTTTATTTTTAATTTAAAAATATTTACTTAATTATTTGATTATATAAATATGTTTAATTATTAAATATTATAATTTCTTACCATGTAATTATTTGACTGTAGGAACAAATATATAAATATGTTTAATTATTAAATATTATAATTTCTTACCATGTTGCTTTTAATTGAGCATTTTTTTTAAAAAATTATGTTTATCTTTAGTTTTTTAAGAATTTATATTAGGAAAGTAAAGGGGACAAAATAAAGTTCAAATATAGTAAAAAATATTAAATTTGTTAAGAACTATTGACTTAATATTCATTAATATCAAGCAAATAAACCACTAAAAAATTGATCATAAATTCTCTGGTATGCTTTTAATTATTTCATTAAAGTATTTTATTATTTATTTTTAATAAATAAAAAATTATGTATGCATTAGTTTCACATTGAGGTATTCAATAGGTATAGATTACACATTAATTTATTAATTTTTAAAATTTATTAAAGCACTTTGGTCGCTTTTGTTTATTTCATTAAAATAATTATATTATCCATTTCTTAATAAAAAGAATAATTTATGTTTGTTTCTGTTATATTAATCAAAATAAATAAAATAATTTATGTAGTCGTTACTTTCATATTGCAATAGTCAATATGATGCTTTTAATAACACTATTCAGTATTTAAAATTAAAATTTTAAACACTTATTTTTTAAAATTTATTTAATAACCTTATTTATCAATTACTGAAAAAGTTTAGTTCAGTTAAAATTCTTTTAAAATAATAAATTAAAATTTTTAATTTAAAATTATTACTTAACAACTCAGCAAATAAATATTAAAATGTTTTTGTTAATATGATCTAAATATTCTTAACAAATCAACAAACTCTCTTTAAAAACAAAATCCATTTAATATCTATTTAATAATTATAATTATAATTATCAAATAAATCAATTAAATTCACCTTTTAATTTTCAGTTTAGACCAAACAACTATACAATTAAAAATTTCAATATTTAAATCATTAAATACTTAAAATTTTGCTCTTCAATTTTTAACACTTAATTTTCAGTTTTACCAAACACCATCTTATATTTTTAATTTATTAATTCTTAAAATTCATTAAACCATTTTTATTGTCTATGATAAATCTTTTACATATTAAAAAAATACCAAATTTCAAGTTTTTAGTTTTTCTCTAAAAAAGTTATTAAAAGATTTTCATTATCCATCATTGATCTCCCACATTTTAAATATACATGTTAAAATTTTAGATACAATAAATTTTGGTGTTGTGTGGATATATTTTTCACAAATTTCTTTTGCAACATTTAAGCCCTAATAAACTACAAAATGTTGGATTTTTTTAGCAATGATGTTTTTTTTTTTTTGAAAAAAAATTAACAGGATTTTCAAAAGTACTAAAATGCTTGATAAATCATTTTAGCACTTAAAATTTTAGACATTTATTTATTTAAATTTTGTTTGATAATTTTAATCCACTTATCACTTAAAAAGTTTAACATAACTAAAACTATATTAACATAATAATACAAAATTTTTAACTTAATAGATTAATATGTTTATAATATTTTCATTAATGTGAGCCATAGATCCTTTTTTGTTTTTTATCTATAAAGGTTAAATAGGCCGAAACAACATTATAAACTACATAACAAGGGTAAATCTTTTTATTTCAATACCTCCCACCATAATAGTGAATGAAGAGACTCGAACTCAAGACTTTCACTCTTTACAAAATGTACTTCACCATCATATTATACTTGCAAGTGCAATGCGGCCCATCTTTAAACACAATTATGTTCAAGAAGAAAAACTTCCTCCATAAATACATTTTGATGCAATTGAAAGTCAGAATTATAAGTTGATGATGAATTAAATTTCAAGATTCTTTGCAAAATTTCTATTAAAAAGACAGCAGTGTGGATCTAAACTCTGAATTTTTAGTCTCTTAAAGATTGTTGAGATTGCATGTATGTCATCATACTTCATTTATTTAGAAATTATTTGCATTTATTTGCTATTGCATCGTTTTTTTTATTTTATAATAAATTCAATTGAATTTCTTAGAATATGCATTATAACTTGAATCACATTAGATGTGTATGGTCAAGAACCTGGCATGTGCTCTTTGATTTCTTTGTTAATATTGGCTGTTTTGAAGATCTTTCAATTGCAATATTGACAACGGATTCTTTACATCAATTATGATCAATAGAATTCTTAAAGGAAGCGGAGTTGCTAACTACAATTTTCTATGAAACCTTTTGTTATTATTCTGCATAAGAGTAATATTATTGAGATCGGAAAATGGATAATCAGATGTAGCTCACAAATAGTTTTATCATGTCAATAACGTCAAATTATCATATAAATTTGTTAAAAAAACTATTGACTTAATATTCATTAATATCAAGCAAACAAACTACTAAAAAATTGATCATAAATTCTCTGATATGCTTTTAATTATTTCATTAAAGTATTTTGATTATTTTTTTAATAAATAAAAGATTATGTATGTATTAGTTTCACATTAATGTATTCAATAGGTATAGATTACACATTAATTTATTAATTTTTAAAATTCATTAAAGCACTTTGATTGCTTTAGATTATTTCATTAAGATAATTATATTATCCATTTTCTTAATAAATAAAATAATTTATGTGTGTTCGTGTTATATTAATCAAAATAAATAATAAAATAATTTATGTATTTGTTACTTTCATATCGCAGTAGTCAAAATCATACTTTTGATTAGAGGTGAGCAAAAACTGAACCGAGTCGAAAAATCGATTGAACTAAGCTGATTCGGTTCGGTTTGGTTTGGTTTGATCTTTTAAAAAAATCGATTTATTTGGTTATAATTTAAAAAAAAATTCAGTTTTCGGTTTTCAGTTTGATTTTTTAGATAGAAAACCCAAAAAACTAAATTAACCGAAGTAATAAATAAATCAAACTAATTTGAATCAAACCATATTTAAAATACATGTAATTTAATTGAAACAAACCGAATCGAATATAATTTTTTTAAGATCGATTCTGTTCAGTTTATAGACACATAAATTTCGATTTAATTGGTTTGGTTAATTTTTTTTAAAAAAATTTCGGTTTGGTTCGGTTATAAATATAAAAAATTCGATTTATTGAAATTTGATAAAAATTCGAACCGAACCGACCGAATGCTCACCCCTACTTTGATAACACTATTTAGCACTTAAAGTTAAAATTTTAAGCACTTATTTTTTAAAATTTTTTGATAACCTTATTTATTAATTACTGAAAAATTTAATTTAGTTAAAATTTTTAATTTAAAATTATTACTTAATAGCTCAACAAATAAATATTAAAATCTTTTTGTTAATATGACCCATATACCCTTAACAAATCAACAAACTCTCTTTAAAAACAAAATCCATTTAATATATATTCAATAATTATAATTATCAAATTAATTAATTAGATTCAACTCTTAATTTTCAGTTTAGACCAAACAAATATATAATTAAAAATTTCAGCATTTAAATCGTTAAGTTTTTAAAATTTTACTCTTAAATTTTCAACACTTAATTTTTAGTTTTACCAAATATCACCTTACATATTTTATTTATTAATTCTTAAAATTCATTAAACTATTTTTATTGTCTATGATTAATCTTTTACATATTTAAAAAATACCAAATTTCAAGTTTTCAGTTTTTCTCTAAAAAAGTTATTAAAAGATTTTCATTATCTATCATTGATCTCCCACATTTTAAATAAACATGTTAAAATTTTAGATACAACAAATTTTGGTATTGTGGTGAAACTATTTTTTACAAATTTCTTTTGCAACATTTAAGCCCTACTAAACTACAAAATGTTAGATTTTTTAGCAATGATGTTGTTTTTTTTTTTTGAAAAAATTAACACAATTTTCAAAAGTATTAAAATGTTTGATAAATCATTTTAGCACTTAAAATTTTAGACATTTATTTATTTAAATTTTGTTTGATAATTTTAATCTACTTATCACTTAAAAAGTTTAATAGAACTAAAACTCTCTTAACATAATAAATACAAAATTTTTAACTTAATAGATTAATATGCACAAAATATTCATAAATCTTTTTTATTTTTTATCTATAAGAGGTTCAATGGGCCGAAACAACGTTATAGACTACACAACATGAGTAAATTTTTCCCTTTTAATAGTTCATACTATAATAGTGGATTGAGAGACTCGAACTCGAGACTCTTACTTCTCAAGACTCTCACTACTTATAGGATACACTTCACTATCAGATTATACTTGCAAGTGCAGTGTGACCCGTAAATCTTTAAACATAGCTTTGTTAAAAAAGAACATTTTTTCTCCATATATAAATACATTTTGGATGTAATTGAAAGTCAGAATTATAAGTCAATGATGAATTAATTTTCAAGATTCTTTGCAAATTTTCTATTAAACAGATTTTGGTGTGGACCTAACCTATGAATTTTTAGTCTCTTAAAGATCGTTGAGATTGCATATGTGTCATCATACTTCATTTATTTGGAAATTATTTGCATTTATTCTCTAGTGCATCATTTTTTTTTATTTATAATAAATTCAATTGAATTTCTTAGAACATGCGTTATAACTTTAATCACATTAGATGTGTCTGGTCAAGAACCTGGCATGTGCTTTTTGATTTCTTTGTTAATATTGGCTGTTTTGAAGATCTTTCAATTGCAATATTTGCAATGGATTCTTTACATCAATTATGATCAATAGAATTCTTAAAGTGAGCGGAGTTGCTAACTATAATTTTCTATGAAACCTTTTGTTATTATTCTGCATAAGAGTAACATTATTGAGATCGAAAAATTGATAATTGGATGTAGCTCACAAATAGTTTTATCATGTCCCTCCACCCCAAAAAAAAAAAAAAAAAAGTCATGGACCATGGTTTTTTTTTTTTTTTTTGGTCTCCTATGGATTGAAATCTACTAATTTCTAACTTTATTCATTATAATATTTAAAATTTAATTTTCAATTATATTTTAGTGAATATTAATTTTAATAATGCTTTTCATTATGAATTTTAGCTTTTCAATATTTATGATAATTCATGTTCTTTATACTTATATTTTGAATGATTACAATTTCAGTTTAATATATTAATTTTCTCATTCTTTAATTTAAAACTATATTAATATTTTGGCTAACTTATTTTTTATTCTTTTTTTACAGTTTTAAAAATTTTTCAATCTTGAAAAATATTAAGACAATGTATATTACTGGAATAAAATTATTCTTTATTAATTTTAAATATTTACAGTTATTAAATAGATTGATTAGATTCGATATTTTGATTTTGATAAAACAACTAATTATATAATAAAAAAATATAATATTTAAAATTAATTTTTCAATTATATCAAACACTATCAACGTTGAAACTCAATACCAAATAAAGCTTTCATTAACAACAATCACTTTGGTACCCTTTGATTGGTTGGGGCTACAGCCCAAACAGGAATTTGAGCTCTAATAAGCAGGCCCGTTGACCGGTTTGTGACCGGCATTAACAAGGCAAGAGATTGGTGAAAATGCAAAGTTTTTCTAAATGGATCATCATCAATACTATTTTTTTTTATCATAAAAATATCAAAATTCAAAGTAATTAGCAAAAGTTATCATAATGAGATATCTTCAATAACATATCATAATAGTGCCAATTTGTTGAAAAAATCCAACAATTATTTCTCCATAATTCTCTTACTTCTAGATTTTTTTTCTTCATTAATTAATTTTTGATTTCAAACGTATGATCTCACATATTTAAATATGATTTAGATATATCAAATTAAAGTTTATTAATACTTGCTACAAAATTCACACTTAATGACGAATCAAATGGGGAAAAAAAATACTATGGTGATGCTGGATAATTTCATTAAACTTTGTATTTTTTTTTTGTTTTAATAGTATTTTTGTACACAACATGTAATTTATAATTGAATGAAAAACGAAGGGGTAGAAAATCTGCTTTTACCCTTTCAAGCATGGAACGGGATTAGCATTACCTACTCATGCAATACAAGAATCAATGGACCTGTTAGATAAGAGATCAGCTTTTAGAAAAAAGCAATAGAGGATGATCATATCATATAAACTATAATCACGTTTTTGAAAAGTTAGGTCTCTTTGTAATTAGAAGGGTCGAATTTACAAACTGGTTTTAGAAGCTTCAATGGGATAATGTTGTGCTTTATATAGCAGTAGCTGAAGGTACATGGTTCTTTATTAGAGTGAGATTTAAATTCTTTCTTGATTAGGAGTATTACTTCCTGATAAGCATGAATTTCCTAAAGAGTTAATCATAATTTTATGATAGAAAAATATAACTTCTTAATGAGGATGAACTATGGACCTAGCTATTTGTATTTGGGTTGAACTGTGATGGTTGATGAACTTTTGGGCCTCTGTCTTGGGCTAAGTTGATCTTTTATGTTCTTAGACTTATCCCATAGTTACATGAGTAGTATCATATGTCCCCTTATTGTCCGAGTCTGTTTCCATCTTGGGAGGAATGAAGGAATGATTGGGTTGGACTTGCACTTTTACCGAGCTAGATAATGAATGGTTGATAAAAAATCAATTTATCAAAATTTGTTGAGAGAGAATTTTTTAAAGAAAATTTTCAAAATTCAAAAATTTCATCAGCATGTGGGACTTGTTATTCTAGCAATGAGTCTCGATTTTATGTCTTTGATCAAAACAATCAAGGCCGTCTGATGGAAGTGTCAATTGATCTAACCTTGTCCTTTTGATTGCCCTTGCTAGACTTATAAATTCCCTTTTTTTTTTTGTTCAAGAATTCTTATTTGCGTAACTATGTTTACTGTTCTTCACTGTGATTACTAATTTTCGTTGCGAGAATTCTTGAAGTGTCTAGTGGTTGCCATCTTCTTCGCAGAGAGGTGAGGGTGTCAAAAATTATCTTATTCTTGTTTCCTTTTACTGGCTTAAACCTATATAAATGGATTTTATAAGTTGTGAGGACGTTGTTTGCTTGGCTACCATTATTTTTGGAGATGTTCCTACTGCTACTTCTTTAAAAGAGGTAATAGAAACTACCATCTTCGTGGGTGATGATGAAGTTGAGATAATGAGGGAAGGCAATGAAACAAAGATGGGAGAAGATGAGGAGTTATGCGAAGGGGACGAGCTGGATGAGGGTGATAGTGATGAAGTGTGAGAGAGGGATGGGGTCTATTGAAAGGGTTAGCCTTAGTGAAACTGGTGTCGATCTGACCATTATGGACTAGTAGCCTGAGCCACTTTTGGTTCGTAAGGTGAATCCAAAGGTGGTTGAGGTAAGGAGAGGGACATCAATTCGAAGTCTAGCAAAGATCCATCTTAGGTACAACATTCCTCAAGAGTATAGGCTGAGTGTTTTGAGCCTTGAACTGAGGCCTTATTCTTCGTTAGGTTCTAGGTAGTTCATGCTTTACGAGGAAGATTTTAAGGCCAAGTTTAGGCTATCGGTGCCTAAGTTCATTCGAGAGGTGTTGAGGGCCTATAATATGCCTATCTCCTAAATCGCCCCGAATGGTATCAAGATGCTGGTGGGGTTGTATCTTCTGGCCCAGAATAAAGGGATCCCAATTTCCACAGGAGTGGCAAGGCACATTTTTAGTATTAAGGACCAAGCTGGCGAGGACCATTAACATGTGTCTGCTAGACCAGGCATAAGGATGTTTACCCATTACCCCTCATTGATAAAGAGCTGGAAACATAATTTCTTTATCGTTACTAGTCGAAATGATATGGATTTTCCAACTCGGTGGGTTACTAAGGACGGTTGGGATTATTCACTAATTCCTACTAAGCAGGAACAACACTGGTTAGATTGCCTTTGGGCTTTGGTGGAGGATCTTATTGACCGATCTGATCAACTCATGATTGCCAATTCGAGCTAGTATGCTTGTTTCTTTACATAATGAAGTGTAACATATTAATGGATGTTAATCCTTTTTTGTTTTGCAGAGATAGACATGAAGGTGGTAAAGGTAGAGATGATGAAACAGAAGGTTGCCTTAATTATAAAGGCTAAGGTGACAAGTGCCAAATAGCCCAAGGTTCAGGTGAAGTCCATTGCTCATAAGAAACGTTCATTCTACTAGGCAAAAATTTTTGAGTTGAGGACTAAGGTTGCTACGGAAGTTACCCCTATGCCTTTTGAGACGGTGAAAGTGATGGACGAGCATATTTCTATCAAAGTGCCACCCTTAAAGAAGCCTTATGTGGGAGAAATGAAATTTGAGTCGGAAGAGGAGCTCTTTATGCTACTTAAGAACTCAAGCTGGTGCCCTGACCCTCACGGGTACTTGAAGAATAAATACAACCCTTGCTCCCTTAGCAACCACACGATCAATGAAATGCTCGATAAGATTTTCCATTTGCCTAGCGATGGGGAGAGGTTTAAGCACCTCACAAATAGGGAGCTAGTGGCTTGAGCATTGATGCTCAATCTGAAGGTATTATGAGCATTATGTTTACTATTTTCAAGTTTCTATAGAGATGTTAAGTTGTTTTCTTTCTTTGTTTAGGCAACGACAATTGAGACAGCTCTGGCACTCCAATTGAAGACAAGCGGGAAGGAGATGAAGGGTTAGGTTGAGCTAGAAATGCTTTTGACAAAGGCTTGTGATTCTTGTGATGCATTATCTAAGGAGCACCAAGACACGCTAAGAAAGTTATTACTTTGACAAACTTGCTTCGTGAGACCTAAGAAAAGCTGAAGGTTACAGAGGCTTATGCAGCCAAGTTGTTTGGCCTAGGAGAGGCGCTAAAGAAAAAAGAGGCCAAGCTGGAAGAGATAAAAAAATAAGCATGTAGAGTTGAGCTAAGATGTCAAGGGTTAGCAAGAGAAGGAAGTTATGGCTCAGTTATCAGCGATCAAGGAAATGTCGGCTATCACCCAAATTTAGATTTTGATTATGTAGGTGACATTTTGCTAGGGGACGATGATCAAAAAGGTTAGGAAGAACCCAAGGTGTAGACTTAGACGTTTTCTTGTAACCTTAGGCCTTCATTTTGTAAAATTTTTCTAAAACAATGAAAAACTTTCTCCTTTATTATCATTTATGTTTTCCTATAACGCCTTTACTTGTGGATGTTTGTGTAAATACTTAAACACTTGTGTTGGGTGTTTTTGTGGCTTGTTAATAAAACATGATTAATGTATAAGTAGATTAGCTTCGCACATGGCAACACTTAATTAGTGTACGAGATAAATTAGCTTAATACATGATAACACTTAATTGGCATATGAGATAGATTAGCTCGGTGTGTTTGTTTTCGATATTTAGGGTAAATTAGCTCGATTTTGCTTATAGAGTGCGAGATAGATTAGCTCAGTTTGTTAGTGCAAAAGGTGCAAAAAAATGTAAAGGGACATTCTTATAAGGAAATAATTTTTACGTGGTTCGATAATTTGCCTATGTCCATGGGCAACTTCATTTTTATTGGAAATAAAACAAGTAATTTATAGAAAAGAGGTAACAAAGGCTGCTTATATAAAGTATTTCTTCAATGCTTTTATGTTCCATGTGTGAGGCATATATTTTCCTTCGATAGTTTCTTGCTTATACATTACAGGGCCTATTACCTTTATAACTTTGTATAGGCCTTCCCAGTTAGTGTTGAGTTTGCTTACCCTAGCTTCTCCTCGAGCTTTGTCTGTTCTATGAAGCATTATATCGCCTTCTTTCAAGGCTCAATTTTTAACTCTTCTATTATGGAATCGAGCTACTCTTTATTGGTATGATGCAGTTTGAATGACCGTTTCTTCTCATTTTTCTGTTAGAAGGTCCAAGCTAAAGAAAATTTCTTCCTTATTCTGCTTGGGACTATAATGAAGGACTCTATATGAAGGGAGACCAATTTCCCCGGGAATCACTGCTTCAATTCCATATATTAAAGAAAAGGGTGTTTAACCTACTGTTGTTCTCAGTGTTGTCTTGAAGGCCCAAAGAATATTATTGAGTCGATCTGTCGAGATCCTTTATGCATCATCCAATTTTTTCTTGATCCCCTGCAAGATTATTATGTTAGTTACCTCGGTCATGCCATTTATTTATAGGTGAGCTATTGAGGTGAATCGAAGGTCGATGCTTAGCTTAATACAGTAGGAGCAAAACTATTCACAGTTAAACTGCTTTCCATTATCCATGATCAATACCTTTGGAATACTGAATCGATAGACGACGTTCTTTTTGAAGAAGTCAAGAATTTTTGCTGATGTGAGGTAGCCAATGCTTTAACTTCAGGCCATTTAGAGAAGTGATCTATGACTATTGACAAATTTTCTCTAGCTCGACACCTGTGGGAAAGGCCCAAGAATGTCTATTCCCCGTTTAGAGAAAGGTTATTCCAAGCTAGTGGGTTGTTGCTTTGTTACTAGTTATCGAGGGAAGAGTGCGTGTTTTTGGCATGTATTATATTTTTGCAAGAGTTGTTTGACATTTTTGAACATTATAGGCCAAACATACCCTGCTAAGACCACTTTTTGAGCTAAGGTACTTATTGTATCATGAGTTTCTCCAATGCTTTCATGAATTTCCCTTAGTACATAATTCCCATCTTTTATAGAGACACATCTAAGCCAGGGATGACTATAGGATCATTTGTGTATGATTCCATCTTCTTCAAAGTAATTAGTGACTTTGTTAATGATGGTTCAAGCTCTAAAGGTGCACTTTTTTAGGTTGAGCTTCATATTATACTGATTGAAGATTTTGAAGGCTTCTCTCAGGTCCCTTGGATGGTCTTCGACTCTTTACTATCATATCATTTACGTAAACCTCTACTGTTTTCCCTATCTGCTCTTTAAACATGTGGTTTACCAACCTCTGATAGGTGGCTTTTGCATTTTTTAGCCAAAGGGGCATCACCTTGTGGCAGTAAGTGCCTTCGTAAGTTACAAAACTTATTTTCTCCTCATCTAATATGAACATTTATATTTGATGGTACCCTGCTGATGTGTCAATGAAGCTAGATAACTCATACCCTACTGTAGAATTAACGAGCTAATCTCTGTTGGGTAAAGGGTAACTATTCTTTGGGCAAACTTTATTGAGATTTGTGAAATTGACACACATTCTCCACTTTCGTTTGGTTTTTTTACTAACATAATGTTAACCAACCAGCTCAAATACTGTACTTCTTGGATGAATTAATCATGCAATAGTTTGCGCACCTCCTTGGCTATGACCTTTTGGCATTCGAATGCATGGTTTCTTTACTTTTGCTTGACTGTTTTTGTCGAGCTGCTGATATTAATCTTGCGAACAATCACTAATGGATTAATCATAGTGATATTTGAAGAAGACCAGACAAATGTGTGTTGTGTATCTAGACGTGTCGAGATGATGTCTTTTTCCACCAATTAAGTGAGTTTTATGCTGATGTAAACAGTTCAATTGTCCCCGACTGATAGAGGCTTTAGGTCTAATATTAGTTTGACAGTCTTTGGAGTATTCTCAAGAATGAAGTTTAGTGGTTCAAAGGAGACCACATGGTTGTCTTCCTTAAGGATATTCATACATGTTTCCTGTGCCAACTTTTAGTCAAGCCTGACAATTGCTACACCCCGTTCGGTTGGTATCTTCATTGTGAGATATCAGATGCAAGTGCATGTTGTTGTATCATATAAGATTGGTCTTCTAATTATGGTGTTATACTCAAAAGGGATGTCTACGACCATTTATATGGCTTTGAACTTCTTTGTGATTTCAATGTCTCTTAACTCCATGTTTATCTTGAGGGATCCCATCACATCGACTTTGGTTCCTTCTAGTCTGGTATCGACTTTGGTTCCTCTTAGTCTGGTTAAAGGAGTTCAGACTAGACATAGCTTATTGATATCAAGGTCGAACACTTTAAAGGCTTTGACAGTCATCATATTGACCGAGCTACTATCATCCACTCGAATTCTTTTAAGTAGAAAATTCTTGATCTGGCCCTGGACTACTAGGATATTTGCATAGAGAGTATTGAGGTTTTTGCTATCATCTGCCACGAAAAAAGGCAATATGGCAGATAATTGGTTCTGTGGTGTGTTCTTTATTATTTACAAAGTATATTTCATGGATTTACCTTTTCTTTAAGGTGGAACTATCTCCTCTCGTGGCTCCTCCTGCTATAACATCAATTACTCTCCCTTATTGTTTGTTGTTGGGTTTTTTTTTTTTATCTCGGTATTCATCCTTTTATAGGGCTTTATGCCTGTGTTCCTCTAGGGCTGCTCTTTTCTTAAATTGGTTGAGCTGACCTTATTGAACTAGTCTTTTGATCTCGTTCTTCAGGTCTCAAAATTTGTTTGTGTCATGTCCATTATCCCTGTGGAAGCCATAGTATCTATTTTTATTTTTAGTGGCCAAGCCTCTTAATGGCCTAGGGAAGTGGATTATTTCTCTTGGCCTTTGATCTAGTGGAAGACTTTGCTTTTGTTGGCTATGAGTGGGGTATAGTATTGAGCTGAGTTGGTGTTTAAGTTCATGGGGCCTAAGTGAGTTCCTCTTTGTTTGGCTCGGTGTTGTTCATTCTTGCCATCTTCACACCTTTTTTCATCTCTCTTTTTATATGAACTATGAGAGTAAGTTCATAAGTTATAATCCAAGCAAACTAACCAATTACTTCTTTCTGTCAGCTCATAAAAATTTTTGGAAGGGTTAATATTGAGAGAATAAAAAAATTCCTTAATTTTTACAATTCTGGATCATTGTATTTACTACTACTTCATGGTTGAGGTTGTTCATTTCCATAGGTACTTTGTTAAATTTAGCTAGGTAGTCATGCGATGATTCTCCTTCTTCCTGGACAATCTCATGCAAATCTGAAGAAATTTTCACCTATGGGATGGCCTATACGAACTGAGCTAAAACCATGAATGGAGCCATGAGCTAAGTCTTGGTACCAATCTTGTGCTACCTTTTTAAGAGTAGTAGAGAAGATTTTGTAGAGGAGAGCATCTAAGCAGTTATAGAGTTCCAATGTAGATTGGAACTTATAATTATGGCTTGTAGAATTAGTTGTTTCGTTGTAGTTATCAATTGGTGGCAACTTAAATTTGTGCGGCACTAGCTCAACCATGACTTCTGCAGCTAGAAGGTTGTGATCATAAGAGTAGTAGTTGAGAACAAAGGGTTCTTAATTTCGTGTTTGCTTAACTGCCTCCATGACCTTTTTGTCAAGGGTATCTTCATCCCATTAAGTGTTTTATGCTTTAATGGTTTGACTTTTCCCTAACTTATATGAGGATTCATTAATATCATTGCACGTCTTCGAGCTCCTGGTCTTTCCATTGTCCTAAGCTAGATTCTTATCTCATTCTTGCTCAGCTGGCGGGGGTGGTAAATGTTACAATTTGACAGTGATAGCTTGTGAGGCAGCCAAGGGTTCTTTCCATGTGAGTGTTTGCTCAATCCTTTTCAACATTGCTGTGAAGTCCGTGTAAGCAGCAACAAGCTGAGTCGTAGTTTTGGGGATCAGGGTTTAGGGTGTTGATGAAGTTGATGGCTAGATTCTCAAATGCTGGTGGGGAGATGGGGTTTAAGAGGTTTGCTAGGGGTGTGTCATTTAGGATATTGGACTGGGTGTAAGTTTGTAGGGTTTTTAGATCATTAGGAGAGGTCATGATTGAAGGTTCAGAAGGTTTACTGTAATAAGTCCACCTCACTGCACCAATGATGTTGAGGCTTACCACAGTACTTGGCTCGAGTGGTTTGGATTGAATAAGGATGATTGGCTCGAGTGGTTTTGGCTAGGTTCCTACAGAGCAACAAAGGTGAGAGGGAGTTCGACCGTTGCCGGAAGTCCACTTCGATACTTAACTCAGTAATAAGCTAGAAAGAGAGTGAATATCATGTATGAAGAGTACCTGGTGAGGTCTTTTATATAGTGTTTAAGGGTACTTGTTTCCTTATTGGAGTGAGATTTGAATTCTTTTTTGATTAAAAGTGTTGTTTCATGATAAGGATGAGCTTGCAAATGGGTAATCATAACTTCCTGATAAGAAACTATAACTTCCTAACGAGAATGAACTATGGACCTTACTATCCATGTTTGTGCCGAGTCATGATGGTTGATTAACTTTTGGGCCTCTTTCTTGAGCTGAGCTGATCTTTTATGTTCTTAGGTCTATCCCATAATTACTTTAGTAGTATCATAAATGATAAATAATAAACTCATATACCTAATCTACTATTATTTTTTATTCTAATTATATTATAAACTAATATTTTTTACGTATCGAAAGGGTTTATAAATTAATACATTGAACCATTCAAATGGAATTTTAATTATAAACATATATTTTATAAATAAAATTAAAAGTATATATAGTATAAAGTAAAGTTTTACATAAAAAGAAATCAAACCAAAATAAAAGGGAAATTGTTTTAGAACCGTGAACAACAGAAGGAAAAGAACAATCCATCCTTCCGTAGATATCTATTTTTGTTAAAATTATTGGCATATCTGATTCCCAAGCCTAAATTGCTAAGTACAATTGTTACCTCAGAAAATTAATTTTTAAATTGTAATATCCTAATACCGAATATGTACAAAAGAAGTAACAATATAAATATAAATTTTAAATTAAAAATATTTTAATCGATCTAAAAATTTTATTCCAATTTGAGTTTATATATTATATAATCCATATCACATACATTATATGTAATAACCCCGTGATATATTTTTATTTTATTTTATTAAATTTATAAACTATTGATATTATTGTTAAATTATAAAATTTTTCACTTATTAATATTTTTTAATAAGCTTATATATAATATTATAATATAATATTGCATTAATATAATTACTTTGCAAAGTAAATTGGAAAATTGATTGCTTTTGCATATAATTGGTGGACTATGCCGCCTCCAAACTCAAAAATTATTCACTCATGATTTTTTTTTTCTTTTTGAAATTATAGTTATAAATTTTAAGTAGCATTAATCCAAATTTTCATACCAAAACTTTTTTGATTTAATAAATCAAAGTGTTAGAAAAAAAATATTGCCAGAATGTGAATGTTATTAATCTAAATTAAAATATGGATATATTGTTATCCCTGTTAAACTAATCGAAGAACTTATCAACATACAGAGCTAAACTAAAATAAAACCATATAATTTCTCGGAAAAAAAATGAATTATATGGTTTTAAGGATCATTTGGCTAAAAAAAAGTTACTTTGAAATTGAAATCAAAATGAGTGATTTCAATTTCTTGCATTTGATTTGCTTATAAATGCACTAAAGTCAAAATAAGATCCCAAATAAAAGAATCAGTCTTTCCTCTTCATTCTATGTCTATTCCTATAGGAATTATATAAGTTAAATAATTTAAAATATTTAATATACAACGTATATAATATAAAACTTAAATATATAAATAAATTATTAATTTAAATATTAAACGATATAAAATTAAAAATTCTAAATAGTGATGTAATGGTAATAAAATATAATTTTCTTAAATATTTAAAAATAAAAGTAATATTACAATATTCTTAATTAAATATATTATATATTTTATGTTTAGTATATAATAGTATAGAAATTTTATACTTAGTTATTTATTTTAATATTTCAAAAAATGAATAAAAGAGTTGATTTTAATTTTCTCAATACAGCAAAATCCCATAAAATAATGATTTTTTTTTTAATTCTGATTTTGAAATTTGGACCAAACAGATCCTTTGTTTAGTATAATAAGTCTACACAAATTTAAATGTGTAATTGTTTTTTTCTAAAAAATATTAATTAGTTAATAAGAAAATACTTTATCTAGGAGTTCATGGTTTATCAATCTAATGAAACTCAAATTTACCTTTTAATTAATGAAATCAACGTCTAATTTATAATAAACTGATAATTAAAAAATAATTAGTGTTTATTTATTTTAACTAAATAATAATAAAAATTTTATTTTAAAGTGGTACTTTAACAATTTAGAGTTACATATTATTGGCATAATCAGAAGCAAGTTAAAAGAAAAAAAAAAAACTAAATTATTAGCAATATTCACGGTAGATACTGTCAAGAACACATAATTATTAGCAATAGTGATGAGTTTTTGCAAATTATATCATTTTACTAAGTTCATTTTAAAATAATTGTATCAATCTTGCGAATGTTTAGATTCACTACAGCATAAATGTTAAACCACACCACAAATGTTAATAAGATCATGCCAAAAAATTTAAGAATATATATATATATATATATATATATATATATATATATATAGAGAGAGAGAGAGAGAGAGAGAGAGAGAGAGAGAGAGAGAGAGAGAGAGAGAGAGAGAGAGTTGGGGCTAGGGGTAAGAGGAGGTGAGTTGCATTGGAAAAAAAAAAAAGTTAAATTTTTAGTTAAAATAGACTTGAGTTAAAATGAGTAGGAAAGAGAAAATTACGTTTTGATAATTAATAGGCCCGAATATAACTGATGTGGAATCTTCATTAGCCAACTCAGCTATCTTGGCCGAAAATTGCTTAATGAAAACCTTAATAGAATATTTATTAAAGTTTAATAATAAAATTATATAAAATTAAAAAGAATTGAACATAATAGAATTATGATGATAATTCAATGACCATTAGTGCAATTTACCTGAAATAAGAGATTTGGAAAATAGATTACCCATATGAGAATGAGCAAGATTGACTTGTCAAAAAAGAAATTGATTGTTCATTATATTTTCCACTTTTTAACATTGTGACCATTACAATATGAGGTAAAGATAACATCAATAATGCTCATTTTGAATGATTTCCTTGAAACTAATATTCTGCCAATGCATTTATGTCGAAAGAGAGGCAATCTTAGGAGCCACAATCTCAAGCAGACCTTTTGGATTGTCCACTTGAACCCAGTGCCCTGAGTTTGGAAGAACATGAAGTGAAACCTTACCTTTAGATCCATCCCCTTTCTGATTGTGAAGACTTTCAAGCCGCTGAATTGCATCTGGATCCCAACGGTCACTCTTTTCTGCAACTACAATAACTATCTCCATTCCTTTCGGTGGGTGCTCCATAAGAGACCAATATTATGTCTCCCTATAAAATTGAACAACCATTTATTCATTCTTAAACTGACGAGAAAAATTGGCAGGGACGGGGAAAGGGAGCAAAAAACATAAAGCGTAAATAAAAACTCATAACTTAGAGTATCATTACTACTATTATCCTTTCTGCAAAGGAGGAAACTTAAATCTGATTTGTAAGGAGAAGAGATTCACCTGTAAGAATTGAACATCTAGATAGCAGCTTCAAGATCAAAAGCCCATGTCTCTTGGTCTCCAAATTTCTTGAGATTGCTACCAATCCAGTCTGCCAATGACTTCAAGAACCCAAGCTCCATCATGTGGTTCACAAGCCACCTGGAGCCACAAACATCCAACACAAAATTAATTAATAAAGTTTAAAAAATGATTTAGATGAAATTCTGTTTAAGTTAATATCTCAGAACATATTTTTTTTCCTTCTCAATGGACTGATGGTGGATTAGTTTAAAAGAAGTGATGAACTAGTAGACCCATGCGAACAACACATTCTTGGATTTTGATCCTGTGCGCGCGCGCGCGTGTATATATATATGTATATATATAGTGATTATTTTTATATTGCCCTCAACAAGACTTGCAACTGTACCTTTTAAGCAGAATGAAATAGGGATTTTCTGAATTTCAAGTATAATCTCCGACATTATGAAATAATTAAGAAATAATTACTTAACTACTGGACTATAAGAGTCCAGTAGCACCAATATCTCATTCTACTGCTAGTGATCAATCTGTTGGCCATTAAGAAAACGAAAAAGAAGCGTGAGGACTATTTGATTAATAAAACTTAAAAATTTTAGTTATAAAATTAATTTTATTTCCTTTCCATAGCTTCAGTAATTTTAATAATAAAAAATAATATAATTAAAATTTTAAAATTATTATTTATAAATTTCTTCTTAAGCTCTCGCATGCTTTATATCTAAGATGAGAAGTGTTTGAGATTATTTATTAGAATGAATTGATTCTAAATTTATAGATCATATTTGAATTTCATATTATTTTTATTTTTTTAATATTATGATATTCTTGATGCTTTATTTTACATGCCTTTTTGGTTCAAGCTAGCAATTTTTTTTATGAGTTTGTTCTTTCTGGATTTTGTGTTTTTGCCATTTTAGGATCTTGCAAACAAGATCATAATTTCTGATAAGAACTTGAATAAGTTATTTGGTGATAGAGATCCCTGCAAATGACTCATCTCTACTCTTAAAGACGAGGATTCTAGATTAAATATTTTTGTTTTTAGATTTTAGTTTTATCAATGTAACATTTTCAAACATGAGATTTCAGTGTATTTTTTTTCTTCTACTATTTCATTTGAATTTTTTTAATATTTATATGAAAATATTAATAAGTTAATATTAAATTAAATTAAATATGCAATAAAACCATTATTGTCTTAATGACGACCGAAATAGTGGTTAAATAATAAATAATTTAAATTTAATATTTTCAAAAATATTAGTTACTAACAAATTAATAGCTAAATCATTTGTATTTAGTGACTATAAATATGTTAGTAGTTAAAATAGAGAACTTAGCTACTATAAAATGCAGTAGCTAAACAATATCTATTTTATAGTAGCTAAACAGTCTCTATTTTGAGACGACAATGTGCAGCAGCTAAATAGTCGCTATTTAGCGCCTATAATTATGTTAGTAGCTAGAATCATATCTTAGCGACTACAAGATGTAGTAGCTAAATAATTGTTATTTTGCAGTCTTCATAGTCACCTTTCTCATTAATTAGCTGTTATTTTAGAGACTAAAATAAGTAGTTGCTAAATAACAACTAGCTTGTGACTAATTTTGTGTAGTAGCTAAATAATTACTATGTAGCCACTAAATTCTATTTAGCTATTAGGAAAATAACGACTACAACATGCTAGTCATTAATGTCTACTCTACTATTTTTTTTGTTTTTTGCAGTAGCTAAATCTTTGTTTTTATTTTTGTAGTAGAATTTTATATTGTCAACAAATTAGGAATAGCTTCGCTAAAAATCTAATCTTTCATTATTAAAGCAAGCAAATTGATACTTACTACTATTTCATAAGAAAATGCATGGAAAGAAAGAAAAGTACTAGTAAAGTATGCCAAGACACATGACCAAATTGCTGACATTTTTATTAAACCACTTAACAGTGACAATTTTCAGCAATTGACAATGAAGCTAGGAGTTATAGAAAGTTTAAGTTTACAAGGGTGTTAAAAACTAAACTTTAACTAACTAATTAATGGCTTTAAGTTTAAGTTATTTTTAGCATATGTATTAACATTAGTTTTATATTTACGATGAAAACTTAGCTTACCATATCTAGATATTTATTTTGAGTATTAGCTTGTGTTATAGGTACCTTTTGAATTTGTGTCACAATACACAATACACAGTACATCCCTCTTTGAATTTTACAAGAAAATAAAGACAATGCTAACAAATACTTTTTTTGGGTGTGTTTAAGAAGGATCCATAAAAGACCCAAATATAAATATTCATCATCGTCACACAAGAGAAGTATGTTGTTTTTAAGGTTTTTATTTACTGCTTAATATTACTCTCAAGCTCTTAAGCTTTCAAGCCCTCATTATTTCTTTAAGCTCTCGTTAACTTAGTATCAAAGTGACTATGGGAGACACAGTCCCCCTTTATCTTATGTTTGCTTATCCTTAGCAGGTCATTAGCCCACTTAAAAATCAAAGATTCCATCAATAGTGTTTAAAAATCCAAACAAAATAATGATCCTTAATATCTATAAATGGCAAAAATATATTATGTTGAGATAAATATGATTGATCTTATTTGAAAATTTGTATCATTATATTTAGAATCAAAAATAAGATTTACTTTTATCAATAATAATTCATTTTTCTAAAAATTTTAAATTTTAGTTTGAAAAATATCCCAACCATTCAATTGAAAGTAATATGCAAATATAATCAATTGTATTTATCTAGGTATGAGAAGATCTAAATCCATTTCTTGAAATAAATAATTAGGATTACTCATACCTAAATATTAACAACTATGCAATTATTTTCACTTTTCTGAGGTCACAAAGGAGGAGATTCTTTGTTGAGTCCGCAAAGGGGGAAATTCTTTGAGAGACAGAGAGAGAAATTCCATTTTCATGAATTTTATATTTGATTCACAGGTAGAAATCTTCTAGTCAAACTAAAACACTAAAATAATAGTAAAAAAAAATGTATAAGAATTAAAATAATTTAATCTAATTTTTTTTTGTCAAATTTCACCTTTTAAATTTTTGTAAATATAATATAAATAAAAAATATACATCAGAGACAATAAATAAGGCTACATTTCACTGTAAAAAAAAGATAGAGTTATATAAAAAATAAAAATAAAACCTAAACTCTAAGGTAATAAACAAGACTACAAACTCAATGAATTATAAAATTAAAATTTTTTTATTACATTATATTACATTTCATTATATCGTACTAAATAATACATATATATATATATATATATATATGAGATCTTTTACCAATGAAGATAAGATGGGAAGGGAAATTCATAGTTATATTTGATTTTATGCATGGCTTTATCCGGTGATCACATTTTCTGTTGCTGATGATGCAGAGAAGGAAGTTTATTTGACTGAATATTGTTTAAGAAAAGAATTATTATTTAATTTGACTAAAAAATTTAATACACTTATTTTCTTACTTTTTTCTTGTAAACACTACACATATTTCAAAAAATATGGTCAACAGTGAAGAATCATAAGAAGAACAGATGCAATAATATCTATTTATCTATTTATGAGATCTTTGAATGATGCGGCAACGATGGAAAAGCATAGAAGTTGTAGTTGTATTTTATTTTCTGTATGACTTTTATCCGGCCACCACATTTTCAGATGCTTACGATATAGACATAAACGTTTATTGTTAGACTAAACTAGTCATGTTTTGCACAGTTATAATTTAATATATTATTTAAAATATATTTGTAAATATTAATAAAATAAAATATTTATATAAAATATATAATTAAGTAATTAATATTTATTTTACAATAGATAATATGTAAAAATTATTTTTATCTTTATATTTTTTAGTTATCTATTTATAGTTTCTCTTAATGATTCTTTATTTGCATTTATAATTATTTTTAGTTAGACAATTTTATAAAAAAATTTAATTATTTATGTGTTAGTTAGTTTAACAAATGTCAAATTTTTTATCTTAAATAAAGAGTGAACTAATAAATAATAAGCATTTGTCTAAAACTAAATGTAATATCAAAATTACTTAATTATATGTTGATTAGTTAATTAGTTGAATTGAAAAATTAATATATAAATAATAATTAAAATTTTATTATTATTTTATAAAAATTATTATTAAATCAAACCTTTTCAAGTAATAATAATAATAATAAATAAAAATTATAATTAAATTAGTTTAATACATTTTAATAAAGACATCATTTTTCGATAAAAATAACCAAATTTATAGTTTTATTTTTATTGGCTTTTTTGTTTATTTTTTTATTATACAAAAACTAAATATTTATTTTTTTTATTAAAACCTTAAAAAGGACAAATGTGAACTAGGTGTGATTGATCTCGGTTCTAGACCGGTTATTTTTAAATTATCCGAAACCAGATTAAAAATTGGTTATTTGAAAAATGAAGGAATCAAAACTGGAACCAAAATAAAAAATATTCATCCCGAATTGAACAAATTTTTGATTCGATTCAATTCGGTTATTCGGATATTTTGAATCTTTTTTCTTTAAAAATTAAATTTATAAAAAACAAAGTTTATATATATATAATTGATAAAAAATAGAATTTCTACATATATATGCATATATACATAAGTATTTAAAAATTAAATATATAAATGTATATGTATTTAAAAATTAAAATTACAAAATAATATATATATATATATATATATATATATATCGACTCTGGATAACAGTTTAATTGGTCTAGTTTGATTCAGTTTGGTTCGGTTATCGAACCAGATAAAAATTAATAATCGGTATCATCTCAAATTACTGTTACAGTTTAGATATTTTTTAGTTTTTTTGATTTTGGTTATTTTTTAGTTCGATTAATTAGTTTGATTTTGTATATCCATAATATGTACTCACCTCCTAATATGAAGAACTTCTTACATAGTTAAATTTTCTAAATTATTAACTTCTTGCGTTGTTAAATTTTCTAAATTATTTTCATGTGAAAAACTTTCTATATTGTTAAACTTTTTAAATTATTTTTATGTGAAAAACTTATTAAAACTTTCTATATTATTAAACTTTTCAAGTTATTTTTATGTGAAAACTTTCTATATTATTAGACTTTCTAAATTATTTTTATATGAAGGAATTTCCAAATTGTTACATTTTTTAATAATTCTTTAAGTTAATTGGGAAAATTAAATATTTAATTATTAGTTTACTTACTAAATAAAAAAATAAAAAATATTATATTAACATTCGTCAAAAATATTATGTTACTTATATAATTACTTGACAAAAGTTGAATTTAAGGCTGAAATTAATTATATATTAATATTATTTTTAAAAAATTATTATTTAATTTGACTAGAAAATCTAGTGAAAAATAATTATATTTATTCTTTTACTTTTTTTTTATTTTTATAAAACTATACTAATTTGAAAAATATCTTCAATGTGAAAAATCATAAGAAAAATAGTATAATGGTTTTTTTAGAGGGGAACAATATAGTTTTTGTTTGGTGGTTATCTAGTGTCATGTGAATAGAGTTAATAATTTTTTAT
The DNA here is from genome assembly GCA_949677035.1 of Omphalea diandra. Lineage (NCBI taxonomy): Eukaryota > Viridiplantae > Streptophyta > Magnoliopsida > Malpighiales > Euphorbiaceae > Omphalea > Omphalea diandra. The sequence goes on along the minus strand of CATIWR010053499.1, from coordinate 1,279 downwards.
TCAATCCCAAAATTCATTCAAAAACAATTTGATTCAACTCGAAATTAAATGTGATAATAAATAATTCAGTTCGGTTTGAATGTCCTAATTGAAATTATTTAAATAATTATAAATTATTGAAAAATTAATATAATATTTTATTTCTTAAAAAAATTTAAAAATTAACAGTGATCCAACTTGAAACTCAATTTTTTTTTTAATGTACATTAACTCGATTGAATCTGCAATAAAATGTGATTTGAAATTAGTTCAATTCAAAATTAACTTGATTCGTTTATCACCTTTATATATGAAGGATCTTAATGTAATTCTAATACATATAATTAAATAAAAAATTAATTAAAAATAAATTCATCTAAAAAATTATAAAATTAAAAATTAGAAAACTTAAACAGTGAATAATTGAAGCATCACATCTCATCTCATGAGATGTTTTTTTTGAAGTATTGTCACCTTGAGATACCTATACTTTTTAGATAACTTATTTTAGTGGTCACTAATTATAATTAAAATTTTATTGTGGTAACTAAAAAAATTGATTTTATTCAATTTAATTATCAGACTTTGATTCTCATTCTATTGTAGTGTATTAGTATAATTTCTTATAATTTTTATCCCTTACTAAATTATTTTAAATTTTTATTCATAAGATAGTTTTGAATTTCTATTTTTATAAATGATAATAAAGAATTCAAAACACAAAATCAATTTAAAATAGAAAAATCATAAAAATATTTGGTGAATAAACTACAATAAAATAAAAATTGAAGCTTACTGTTTTAATTAAATAAAATTATTTTTTAATAACTAGCATAAAATAAGTTATATATTTCAATGACTATAGAAATTAACTACACCCACTTTTTTTTCCCCCTATGTAAATATGGGAAACAAAAAGAACTAATATACTACATCTGTCGTCTAATAACGACTAATCCATCTTTATGTTTAATTTTCTGAATCTTACACACATAGTTGAACTTCAATGCTATTATCCTAATACGGTGCCGTTTGACTTTATTTAATGCATAATTAAACATCTAACACTGGTTTTTTTTCTGGCTTCGTTCAAGCAGCTGTGAATGGAATGGGGACCAACACTAGCGCATTTTTCCTTCTGACGCCAGCGCCAAAATGTTCCGTCATATCTAGAGTTTCTGGATTCAATCCATTAGGAAGCTTCCAATCAAAATGGTACAGAAGCTGAGCAAGTGCAAGCTCAACATTAGCTACGCCAAACATTATGCCTGGACACATCCGCCTTCCAGCACCAAATGGG